>OY978222.1:35327125-35349625 GCA_963854785.1 Vaccinium vitis-idaea
AGCGCTCATAACTGGAAAAAAAAACCACCAAAAAAACATAGAAGAAAGAGAATACCATGATGCATCATCTGATCTCCATCTCAGTCCCTCTGTCCGGAGCTCCCGTGAATAACCCACAGCAACCAGTTGCATCAACATTGCTAGCTAGCATCCAGCACACTCCTGATTTGACTCTCGGCGCATCAAGTATCATCCCGGTTATAACTCCTTAGTACAATCTCGTGCCTATTCCGTGTGCATCCGCAACTGTCGCATCTCCTGTTCACGTCATAAAACACCCATACTGCTTGACCATGCTAGACATCAGCTCTATCTGCCACTGCACTCCCACAAGCTTGTATGGTGGCCTATCATCAAATCCAATGCAGCTCGAATCACAACTGCAAATCCTGATGATAGGTCTTCAAATCTGATTGAACCAGACTGCCTCCGATCACCGCTGACCAACTCTGATTTGTCACTCTAGTCAGCGCCTGTGTCATTAACCAATCAAGTGTATCCGCAGCCACCAAACAGAGATGCAACACTTGAAAGAATGTATCCTTACTTACTAGCTTTTCCGACTGATCACCACGGCTCAACCGCCGCGAATCCGCAATCACTCGATTGCTCCGGTCAACCTCCGATCACTGCAAAGTATGTCCAATACAACTGGTATGGAGCTCTCCAACTCCGCGAGCAAAATCTCTGACTGGCTTCGTTTTTTTTTTTTTCGGTTCTTGAATCCTTGTGTTTCAAATGCGAATCTGGTGACCTCTCGCTCTACCCGAGCTCTGATACCAGTTTGTTGTGAATTTCGGGTCACGCACGCACTCAAACACACACATGAATTCTGAGGAAAACTCCCTTGAATATATTCACACAATATACAAGTTGAAAAACCTCTCCGAGGAGCAATAACCGGCTCTCACTCTGGTCAGGGGAGGCCACAACCCGCTCCTCCTCTCACACTCTCAGCATGTCTTACTCACATTGTGCTACCACACTCACCAAAAAGAGGGACAACAAGAGTATTTATAGAGATACAAATCCTAAACACAATAGAAAATCCTAAACGCAATAGGAAATCCTAACCATCCAGCCCACACGGGGTGGAATCTCAACAACCGCGTGTAATTTACTTGTCATCCTCACTTTCTGTCTCACGAAATTGAAGTAAAAACTTAAGAAAAAAGCACACAATCATCTGCGTTATAAGCTACGCTTGGCTTAATTATTTCTTATAATTTGTTTTTAGAAAAATCATTGTGTCATTACGATTTCCATAGGATTATTCTGAAATACTATCCTTTAACTTCACAATAGCTTGACTTAAGTCTCTGTAATTAATTTTTACTACTAACCAAAAGTTAAAAAGAAAAAGCTTCATTCAACATCATTCTTTTTATTTATTAAATAACTAAATTAAAAAGTCAAAAGATAAATACTTGTGGACTCCACTCCAGTGTCAACGAGATTATAATATGGCGCGTACACATCTACTTCAGTAGTTTAAGAGGTCATACGTAGATAAAGAGACAGCGCCCAGAATATTTTAATACATGTGATGATTGTTTTAATCTTAAATGATTTACGACAAGGTCAATATTAAGCCTTCACTTTGTATAACGTAAGTTAATTTATTTAAATCATAACCATTATAATTATTCTTCATGCATCGCATGGAATCAATGCTGATTGTAATACACTGGAAACGGAGTTCCTATAGTGGCCCAAAGGTACAGTACTGTGTAGTGTCCAATTTGAACCGTTTCAGTTTGTTCAAGATTGGGAACTACATCGTGGGGTGCCCACTAGGGATGAGGTAATGTATATGAAACATCATGTTTATTTCTTACTTTGTTTCGGTAACTAAGAGGTTCTGCACACTTTCACTAGTTACTTGCATAACTATGTACATCTGATGAACAAACTTTTTTCCACTCCCTGTAATCCTGTATAGAGGGACGGAGTCAAGATTTTTGCGTTGGGAGAACGAATATATAGTAAAAATTTGAAATAAAGAGAGACAACGATGCGAATTTTTACTTGTAGAGAGACCACATTCCAATTCCAAATAGAAATGATTTTGGGAGAATTTTCCGGCAGAGAGGGGTCGTGCTCTGTTTTTAATTGGGAGTCAGTAATTTGTTTTGCTTTTTTCTTTTCCTTCACTGTTGATGTTTTATACTCCACAAACAACAATAAAAGCATTTTGAGCTTCCAAAATTTCAATGAGCCTTAGTTTTTAAAAGTGAATGTGTCTTGAGTCCCTTACTCTGAGTGAGTTGGGTTATAAACTTTGGGTCTTATTTTGTTCAAAAAAGATTGCAATTAAACCTCATTGAGACCAATTTTAGTACAAAATTGTTTCATAGCTTGGAAAATATTAAAGTTGTTACTATTAATTTTTTTAAACGAAAAAATGGACGGGGGACAGTATATAGTTTGATGATATATATATTTTTCCTAATGTAATAATACAATTTTTTAAAATTATAGGGGGAGCGACAACCCCTACTAGCAAGTAGCCACCCCCTGGCTCCATCCTTGCCTGTATAGACTACTGATCGACACTAATCCAGTCATCCATAATGGAGTTAAATTGACAAGAAAATTGATTTTATCTATCGTAATTTGTTACAATTCTGTAAACAATATCCTAATAAACTGGATTGAGGTTCCGTTCCATTAACTTTGACTTTTTAGCATTTTAGTTGATTTATGTGAGGAGAATCACATGTTTGGAATGCGTGAAAAATAAAAAAACAATAAGCCCCCAAAACTTAAAAATCTCCTTATTGAAACGACAGCTGATTACTTTCTTCTCGGCAATGGCCAAAGAACTACTGGATTTTATAAATTCTCCACGTGACATGTTAATTGTTATACTCCCTCCGTCCCAATTTATTGGTCCTTCTTTCTATCTTGGGATGTCCCAAAATATTTGTCCCACTTCTAAAAACATCCATAAAAACTGGGCCACTTTCCAATTTTACCCTTAAAAAGTACTTTTCCCATCTTAATTGGCTAGTCTATTATCTTTTATTTTATAACGATTTTTATGATTTTGAAAATTTTGTATAATAAAACTAATTGATATCTATCAAACAAGATCCATATTGAATATGTTTTGACTTTCATATAATAAATTAGCCTCACAAATTTGGTCACAGTAATATTAACTGGATTTAGGGGCAAAATAGAAAAGTCAATACAAAGTTTTCACGCCCCTTAAAAACCCGCTTCCCCAAAAGGGGCCAAGAAATTGGGACGGAGGGAGTACTTATTTTTCCAATGAAGATTTGTTTCTGGTTTCGCATTTCATGGTCCTTAAAAGTAGAGAACCCCAAGTAGAGACCAACACTTTGGATATACTACTGCTGTAAAAAGGGGACCAAGCTTCCATGCAGTGCAAGTGGAGTGGAGTGCAGTTGGTGCCTCATTTATACTCTCATGCACATGGGCAGTGTTCGATTTCCGTAAACACCCATCCCCCTCCCCAAGTCGGCTGTGTTTGGTTAGATAATTTAGTTTAGTTTTGATGATGTCATAAGGTGTAATGATAGAGAGAAATAGAGAGAGAAATGAGGGAAATGATGATGTCATCAAAACTAAAACTAAAACTAAACTGGGAAACGAACAGGGCCATTATGATTAACGAATGACAAAAAAAAAAAAAACTCCCATCCAGTGTTGTTACCCTCCAGCCCGGTCTAGCTTCCGTCTTTGTGGGTCCTTAATTTGGTCCACAATAATGATCTGAATCGTTTATTCTGTAGAGGTCTCGTTGAATACAATATTCGAGCAATAAATTAGCTTGAACAGATTTTGGCAGCTATATAAACGACATAGATTTTATGTAGGGAAAAATGGTAAAAGAAAATATTATTTGAAACTTATATTTTCTATTTTTTCTTGCACAAATCTGTTTTGTCCAAACTATTTGTTCGATCAAATTAATTTTTTGTGGTTATGATCTACTTAAAAAGCTTTACAAAATGAACGATTATGATCATTATTGTGGGCCAAGTAGAATCCCAAACTAAACCACACTGAAGTGTAACAACAACATTGCTTGTTAGTTTGTCCTTAAAAGAGTATGAAGATTCAAGTTTTGCTCGGTTGCTTACAAATTACATTTTCGCACTTCCAATTTACTCTAACTTTTACTTTGGCCTTTCAATAATTTTCACTTTCTTTTCGATCTGTTAATTTTTAAATTGTTTAATTTTGGTTACTCAATTTATGACCTGGTCTACCAAGCAAGTGATATGTGGCCACCTACATAAAAACTCATGTAATCAATCAATCATTATAAAAAACAATTGAACAAGTGTCTTGAGAGAGGTCTAGCAAGAGAAAATTGAGGAGCTTAGGGTTTTTTCACTTTCCCCCCTTTTCTTCTTCCCCTCCGCCCTCCCCCTTATCTTCTTCCCCCCTTCCTCTATTCTCTCTGCTTCTTTTCCTTCATCCCTTACTCTCAGTCCTCCAAATGCTCTAGATGTTTTTTCTCATCTCATTTCTTCTTTTTCACCCATGGTTTTGAGGCGGTTGAGACTCCCTCCTTAGTTAGAGCATATACCCCACTCAATCCGTCATTTTTGGATTGTGGTAACCCAAATCTGGTTCTTTATATTTGGATTGCTTAGCCCTCGGATCTGTTCATCTTTGGTGACGGATTTATGGATTCTCTAGGAGCAGGAGTGAAGGCGCCTTGCAGCTCCAAGGTTCAGAGAAGTTCCCTCTGACTTTATTTTAGTTTTTTTTTCCCGGACCTTTTAGAGTCCTTTGTTTTTAATGTTTGCTTGGTTAGGCCATAGGGCAATGTAGCTTGTATTTGTTAGGAGTCTGATCCGCGAGATATCCTTCTTCTGTATGCGTAGACCCAATCTGTTGGGGAGTATCCATGAAATCTACCACGTCACATGGATCCAATATACATTGAATGACCCATATCCACTTAAAATGCATTCATATCCATTTAAAAGGCTAAGCCTTGTAAATGGTGAACCATCCAATTGTATATTAAGGTCCAACTCTTTTTCTATTTATCCGATGTGAGACTTATCCTTCACACATGTTCCTAACAATCTCCTCGTCATGTGTGAACCATGCATTGGGCCTAATTTTCCCTCAATCTGATACACTTGACTCCCTTTAATTCTTGATCTATCTCTCCAACACCGTGTCTGAATCCGAGCTTATTTACCGCACCTATTTCATCAAGAGCCAGCATATTCCATGAGAGCCACCTTACTTGCCAGCCAGGCGCCGCACGCACTAGAAATTTTTCTTGCTTCATCGAGAGCCACCTTGCCGCAGACCACCTGCTAAATGCACCAGGAATTTTCTTGCTCCATCGAGAGTTACAATGAATTTTTCTTGCTCCTCCGAGAGTCTCCGTGCAAGTCCACAACCACCGATGCTTCCAGGAGAATTCGCCCATAGATCGTCAGCCATCGGTTCTGATACCACTTGTTAGGAGTCTGATCCGCCCAAGATCCTTCTTATGTACGCGTAGGCCCAATCCATTGGGGACTAAGCCTTGTAAATGGTGAGCCATCCAATTGTATATTAAGGTCTAACTCGTTTTTCTATTTATCCGATGTGGGACTTATCGTTCACACATGTTCCTAACAATATTTTGTTTTCTTATTCATATTATCTATAGTTGTTATTCCTAAAATAAAAAATATTAATCAATAAATACATACTCTATACAGTATACACATGTGCATATGCTCTATATAGTATACACATGTGCATGTGCCTCCCAGGCCTCCAAACCCCCAATCCTAACTTTCTAGATTTGTAATTTTTTACTTATAAAATGAGATAGAGAGAATTTTCGGGGGAAGAGGGAGAGAGAAATGTTTTGGGGGGGGGGGGGCGAGAGAGAGAGAGAGTTGTTTTTTTTTTTTTTCATCTATTACTCTTACAATAAAAAATTAAAATATATACTACATGCTTTTCAAAGGTTTCAATCTTTAAATAGAATGTTAATTCATGAATATAATTATCTAAACTAGCGCTCTGCTCGTTGATACACATAATAAAAAAGACAATCGCTCGTGATGGAACGGGCACAACGCTAGTGGTTTTTATTGGATGGTGATGGGTACTGATGGAGAAGTTGGAGAAAATTGTGGTTACAAATTCTTGGGTACCATTTGGGATGATATCGACTTTTCTATAGGCTTTTGTAATAGGAAAATATAAAGTTATTTTTTACAACTTGAGTTCTCAGACATTGACACATTGTTGAAAGCTTTGAGAAATCGTCTTTTAGAAAAGTCTAGAGATGTGTAGGCTTTTATTGGGGACAATCTCTAGAGATGCTCTAACTAAATGGGGGACCCAATGGCATTTCCTCAATAAAATCACAAAAATCTCGTATATACATATATATAACATATATACCCATATAAAAACATCCATACAGTTGTCGCCTAAAATGGGATGTCGTCATTGTTGCCAGAACTCCATCTCTGTTGTCGTCGAAGTCGATCGAGTTATAGACAAGTTAGGGTTTTCTAACAGATCTAAAATCCCCAAACATTTCTTACGAAAAAGAAATAACTGAGAGAGTAGAGGTTGAGTTATTCACCAATTCGAGCCGCCTATGACAATGAAGACGACGATGACTAGGTGGGATGTTCTCCTGCGATTACCACAAAAAAAAAACCTCGAGTGCCTTGGTTGTAGAGGGGGGAACAAGGCCATAGTACCTCGCCAGACTTGACGAGTTACTGTAATAGAGGAGAAAATGTCGATCGTGTCGCTTGTTGAGGTTGCAAGGGGTGTGTTTTTGTGCTTGGGCTAGCCATTTTGGCTAACAACCTAATTTGCTTAGGATATCCACAGTGGGTTCTCTATATTTGGCTGCTAAAATGACTCCTACAATAGACACATAAGCAAAAGTGGAGTCTAATTTTGTTTGTTAAAGACTTGCTAATTTAGGAGCGTGAGAGCCCTCCAATGAAGTCTCTAAAATTGGCTCCTAGACTATGTTTAGATTATTTATGAGCACAAAAATGTAAGTGGGTCCCCCATTCCCCCCTCTCTCTTCTCCTTCTCTCTTTCTCTTTCTTCTCCCCACTCTCAACTCCCTCCCTAGACTTAGCTAATGTGGTAGGAGCCATCCTTAAGAGTCTCAACTAAATGCTTTTTTTAAGAGTCTACTGGAGATGCCTTTGGTTGGAGATGCTCTTAGACTAGCTAACAAGATTCTGGAAAATTTCGAAGCCCACGTAGGGCAAACATTCTAAACCTTGGGGTCTCTAGAGGGTTTGTCCGGTCGTTAACTCAAGGTCCCGAAACTAGCTGGCCCGAAAATCCGGATTAAAAAAATGAAAAAGAAACATCTGGAAATATAAAGAACACAAGATTAGAAACAAATATGATCTGTAAAAAGTATTTTAATGATCCAACCAGTCCTATAATTAGTGCTTCTTAAATAGCTCGTGCAAGCAGTGCTATTTCCAAATCCTACAAGTAATCTACATGCGTGGGTGTATATTTATTGGTTTTCCATTTGGGTTTCTTAAGGAAAAAGCCAACGAAAATCCCCTTCAACCAATTTGAATATTGTTTCAGAAACCGTGTTATCAGGCTATCAGCCTATTTTTTCCTCAGAAACCGTGTAAGCCTATTTCCCACTCAGATAATCCCGCGTAGAACATTGGTAACATAATTCGTACAACCATTTTAGGATTACAGTAAACCCTTGTTCGTAATTTCATCCAAAAAAAGTTTGTACTATCTAATACAATAAAAAGGCCTAATTAATGAGTTAAAATATATGAGTACCATATACCAAAGTTAATGAGTAGCATTATCGAAAATGATACGCGTACACCATATCTGCGTACCCCAGTTGCACACTAACACATCCCAACCGTCTAAAAGCATTTTCGATATTCCGGATTTGAAATAAACTATTCGTATGAAGAGTTTAAACTCTTCGCGCGAATAGTTTATTTCAAATCCAGAATATTACTCCAATTTATGAGATGGACGGTTGTGATGCTTTGATGTACATTTGGTGTACGAGTGTGTGATGTACTCATAGACGCGTTGGTAGCATTATCCTCGAAAACTATACATACAATATGCTTCCAAGATATGCCCTTGAATGACTAACCAAAAATTGCATAACATTTACACAATAAAATGCATAACGGGCATGTAGCATTAGCTGCTTTGTCCTTCCGTCAAAACTGTAGGCAAAGAGGAGCTCAAATATGTGAATCCTGACATCAAGAGTTCGAAACTTGGCAATTTCCTGGGATCAGGTCGTAAGAGTTTTTGTTGTGAATTTCACAGTTTTGGCGTGGATGGTCTACCTTTTACTAGATCGATGATGAGATTTGGCAGAGGTGTGCGTAAGGTAGTCTGAACACTCCTGATTGCTAAACCAAAAAATACCGGCCCGATTGGATGCGGGATGAGTTTTGGGGGTTATAAAATAGTAAGGGGAATAAGATAGTAGGGTGAAAGATTTTGGTAATAAGGGGAATAAAAGAGTACTTGGTTTATTTGTACTTTTGAAAGAGTCATCATTCATATCATAAAAGCCATCCGGCAACGATTACATCAATAGACAGGAATGACACCAAAACCCCTAACAATTGAAATGAGCGCGGCAATAGGCAATCAAAGGCCACCGACTCTCAGACACACCTGCCAAAGCAGACCCGACACCTTCGGGACGTGATGATGAATCCTATCAACAGTTAGCAGTAAAGTATCTAGACGGATACCCAGTTCAATCCATGATACAGTACAGCTCAGATGTAATCCAAAAAAAAGGAAATAGAACAAGAAAAACAAAAGAAAAAATCGGCATTAAGGAAAACCCAAATGCTAAATGCCTCACTGAATAACCCACTGAGTCGCACCACTGTGACACCAAGTCAAGCTGAGTTCGCGTTTTAGCCGCTTCTCCTGGACAAACCCAAGCTCCATGGCCGGCCGCCTGCGGGATCCGGAGCTTTATTACACCAGAGGGGCCCGAGACCACCCAAGTTCACCCTTATATCAAATCCGAGGTGAGGGAGGAGGTGGATGGTGGTGGAAACGGCGGGTGGAGGATGAGGGCGGTGGAGGTTGAGGGCGGCGGAGGTTGGGGGGAATGGCAGTGGAGGTTGAGGATCGGCGGATCTCGTAAAGAGGGTGAGAGTGGGTGGTGGGCGAAGAAAACCGGTAGGGGTGGGGCACAAAGGCGACAGCCCCACCCCTAAAACAACAGCTCAAGGGAGGAGAGAGGGGTGGGGGGAAGATGATGAGGGTTGAGGGAGTCTGGTGGGAAGGGAGACAAGGGAAGAGGAGGAAAATGACCGGAGAAGAAGTCGGCAAAAAGGGCAGAAAAACCCTACTAAAATCTAATTTTTTGAGAGAGAAAGTCTCTCTCAAGGCAATAGCAGCCCCTTAACCATTGTTGTTTGTTTTGTACTTAAAATAGGTGGATAAAGATAAATAAGATGGTTTCGGGTGGATTTGAGGGTATTGAGAAGGGGGGATGGGGGGGTAATAATTTTTGATAGATTCCAACCACAACTCAATTCACGGCCCCTCACATACACATGGGGCCCACCTCAATTATGTATGTGGGCCCGAAACCCCTCATATACTCATGGGGTCCACCTCAATTATGTATGTGGGCCCGACGTGTATGTGAGAGGCTGTGAATTAGGTTGTGGTTGGATGATTGTGTATCTAATGCTACGCGCAAGGAACTTTACACCGAATCGTACACAAAATGTGAGTGTTATGATAACATGAAGTCGTGTTTTGCAAACCCGTTTTAAAAAAAACACTCACATTCTATGTATGATTTGGTGTAAATTTCTTTGTGCATATCATTTTTCATATTTTATATGCTTTGTCCAAATTCTTCCAAACCATGTGTTAAATGTGAGTTCGAGATTACTCATCCCCTAAGAGCATCCTTATCAGGAGCACCAAATTTTACCCCAAATTTAACTTCAGAAACACCTTTTATAAATTTAGCAAGTCACTATAAAAAAATTCCTAAAATCAGACTCTTTATCTAAACTTTACTATTCCCCTAAAGTTTAATAAAAAAAATGTTTCCTTAAAATATTATTCTCCCCGGATGGGGAGCCGTGCAAGTCACTGTGCTTTACTGTAGCAAAAGCAGAGAACGAAAGTAATGCAAACACGTGGAAAAAGCTGAGAACGAAAAGTGATTGCTCTAGAATGCGTGGAAGAGAGAGAGAAAGTAATGTAATAAAATAAGAGATAACCGGTGAATAGTAAGTTAACAAAATTGGTGCTTTACTGTAGCAAAGCTACAAGTTTAACAAATTTGCAAAATATTTGTTGAGCCTAATTTTTTGGGGTTTTATTGCATTTCGCTTATCAAATTTAATTTTCAAGAGATTTGTTAAGCCTGATGTTAAAGCCTTACACACCAGCCAAACCAGACATAGAGAGGCCAAAATTTACACGGAAGCGGGGGAGCTGCTGTGCACCCCTCGGCCGTTGGATCGAGTTTTGGACGGTTCGGATGTGTTTTGATTTTTTACCAGTAAAAAAAATCAAAATTAAAAAAAAAATTTCGAACGCATCCTATCCAAAACTCGATCTAACGGCCGAGGGGTGCACAACACTGTGCACAGCACCTCCCCCGCTTCCTACATAGGTCGGTCCAAATTTTTTCAGTTATTCCGCCAACTAACCCTGCCCCAAAATCTTAAAGTCAATTATGAAATTGACGTAAACTTTCAATATATTCAGCCCCCCCAAGAAAGAGTAAACTTTCAATTTAACCCTATTCCCTCTCTCTCTCTCTCTCAAACAGTGCAGAGACTATACAGCCAAAACAGACCTCTCAACTGCTGGATTTTCTGCATACACACACACAAATAACAACCTCCCAATTTCGAGCCCTAAGCAATCGAAAAAACAGTTCCGCAAACCCTAGTCGCTCGCAGGTAGTTATCTCCCCTCAAAATCCTGCTCCCAAATCTCTCGAAAAATTAGGTCAGATTTCCACCTCTTCCCATTCCTAATTTCAGCGCAATTCCGTCGTTTAATGATTTTCTATTTGGGATTGATTTGATTTACAGGTGCAAAGTCCATTCATTTCTGCAAAAATTTCAAAGCAGGCATGAGTTTTCTGAACTGCTCTGTTCCAGTTTCCCCTGTTTGTTGCTTCGAAACGAATTTAAAGGCTGGTTAAATTGATGGGTTGATGGGAAAAGCCAGTTGTGTTGGTTACCCATTTCGATTCAGTGAGTATGGGTTCTACTACACACTTTTTGTACCAAAAATTTGTTCTTTTCGTCGGAATTTTCTGGGTTTCTCTCTCCTCCTACGTTCTTCCACTGTTCAGTTTCTTGAGGGCATTCTTGTTCAGGTACTCAAACTTGCTCTTTTTTTCTTAATTGTGTTAGTTTTTTTGTTGACAAATCGGATAAACAAACACAAGACACAGAGATTTTCACGTAATTTCAACAAGTAGTTGCGTACACCTCGGGTCACGCAAGTGTCCATTGATGCTGAATCACAAATGCAGTGTAAAAGTTACATTGGATGTGTATAATCTAGGGTTTTTCGTAATCCATTTCCGTAATACCTCGAACAGCCAGCGAAGCGCAAATTAGTCAGATTTCATAATCCCAACACTTTTTTTTTTTTTGCAAAAAGATGGGTTCTTTTTTGTTTTATGTGATCTCTCATAAATTATTTTGATATTTTTCCTGTACAGATTCGAAAGAAATGACAGCGATTCACAGGGCAATTCAAACTGGTTGGGCATTTATTCCACAGAAAATAGTGGAAAAAGTTTGGAATTTATTGAGCCAAAGCCGGAGTTACAACCAGAGAAGGACAAAGAGGTAGAAGCCAAACAAGATTCAACCGATTTTACTGAGCCAAAGCCCGAGTTTCAACCAGAGAAGCACAAAGAGGTAGAAGCCAAACAAGATTCAACCGATTTTACTGAGCCAAAGCCCGAGTTTCAACCAGAGAAGCACAAAGAGGTAGAAGCCAAACAAGATTCAACCGATTTTACTGATGGATTTACCGGAAAAGAGACGCCGGAGTTCAGTTTCAAATTTAAGTTTCCAACTTATGAAGAATTCAGTCGAATCAGGGGCGAAGTCGGTGATTCTATCAGCTTTGATACAGAGGTAGTGACCTTTAATCCCAAAGAACTAACTAATGTTACAAATGTTAGTTCTTTTGCTGATAAAGATGATGCAAAAGATGGGATTTTTTCGCAAATTAATTCCAAAGCGAAAGCTATTTCTGAAGAAATACCCGAGGAATCAACTGTTTCTGAAGCAAAAGCGATTGGTGAAGAAATACCAGTGGAATCTACTAGTGGTTTTTGTTCAGAAGATGTATTGGAAAAAATGGATGCTACAACATTCATAAAAGAGGAAGAAAACCCGGTTGATGCCGGGAAAATTTTACTGTCTGGTGATATGGAGGTTCAGTCAGAAAAGGAGTCTTTGGCTATGGATTCTGACTCAGAGTCGTTCGGTTCGAGTCCTCTCCGTTCAGTTATGAATCGTTTGATCGATTCGTACAGCAATGGTTTTTTATCGGATCGAGATTTCGGAGGGGAATCGTCGGATTTCGACGAAACCCATTTGGATGATTCTAATAAGGATCACGAGGAGGATGAATTTGATGAGGATGGTATGTTTTCAATGGAAGAGAAAGAGGCTGATTCCCAAGATGAGGGGAATTTGAAATCCGATTTTTTATCCGAGAAAGATTTTTCTTGGGAAATGGACAAGTCAAATGATAAAGTTGATTCTGGAAAAGTCAATTCAAAGGAAACGCAGGATTGGGATTCAGACGATTCAAACAAGCTGGAAACGTTATGGGAACACCAAGAACTGATAGAACAGTTGAAGAATGAGCTGAAGAAGGTTAAAGCCACTGGGCTACCCACCATTTTGGAAGAATCGGAGGAATCGCCGAAAATAATGGAGGATTTGAAGCCATGGAAAATCGACGAGAAGTTCCAGCGCGTGGACAGAATCGACGACCTTCACAAGCTGTACCGGAGTTACCGAGAACGTATGCGAAAATTCGATATCTTGAATTTCCAGAAAATGTATGCTATAGGTATGTCCTAATGTCTGTCCCTTCATATTTACCTTAATTTTTTTTGAACAGCAATTTCTTGATTTCTTGATAATGATTACAACATTTTTTGCTTTACTTTTTTTCCACATTTGGTTTCTTGTAGTGTTTGTTATTCTCAATTTCTCATTATAGCTGTGGAAACACAACCTGGCCTAGCCATAATTATCTGCAGAAGTCCAACTTCCAACAGAATTCTCAATTAATTAATTGAATGAAGTAATTATTAAATTAGTACATCACCTACTTATGATAATTTAAGAAGCTAGGGAGATGACCCACCAAATCTGATGAGTTAGGCTAGCAGTAACCACAAAGAACAAGAACCTTTTAGCATTGGAACGACGATTAAAAAAACTGTTTGGGTGGTACAAGGGTGAAAAGGTAATTTGCATTGTCCCTTCTTTTTTATTTTTGTTTATGTGATTTCAATAATGCAGCACATAGAGCTAACCCAAGAAAACTCTATACCTTTTCTATAGTTTGGTATCCGGCCTAACCGGCCGAATGATACAAAAGAAGAACGATCCTATTGTTCACTAGCAGAGAATCCCGTTAAAGTATGGGCAATCTCACGTATGAACTGACTAACATAGGAATTGAAAACACGGGGATAAAAATCTACAATTGAAAGTTTCTCGAGTTCTTTGGTGGTCAGGTGACCACTGTGCCTGCCCTACGTTACTCCATAAAACTCTGTGCCTTTTAAGTAAAATGTCATATTCAGAGGACTAAATGTCATTAAGCATTAACTTTTGAAATATCTCCCCACCTAACTTTTCCAGTTTCCTCATCCTAAAGTGTGTGGACATTTATGGAGTTGGTCTACGAAATCACATTGGTCCCTGATATCTTTAAATGAACCTGCTTTTCCTTGTACAATACCTATCACACAATCTAGGAAAAAGGCCTATCCTATCCTATTAAATAATGCAGAGTTGATCTATTCAAGAAGGAAAATTCTAACGTCATTGGGACAATAAAAGTGCTCTTTAACCAGTAAGAGTGCACTTTTACCAGTAAAAGAGTTTTCTTACCGGTAAAGAAACACTTTTATCGTCATTGGGACAATAACCGATTCAAAATGACTTTCCTAGTAAGATTATTGCTTGGGGAGACCTGTTACATTACATCTATTTTCACTCCAATTTTATTACAGGTTTTCTTCAGCTAAAGGACCCACTCCAATCAATATCCACATCCCAGAAATTTTCGGTTCAATCCGTTTTCCCGGAAAAAAAATTCCTTAGCAAACGTAAAAAAACTGGGAGCGATGATCCTACGATGAAGTTCGTCGAAGAGTTGCAGAGTGAGTTAGAAGTTGTTTATGTTGGGCAGATGTGCCTTTCTTGGGAAATCTTGCACTGGCAGTATGGAAAGGCCCTGGAGCTGTGGGAATCAGATCATCGCGTGGTTCGTCTGTACAATGAAGTTGCTGGAGAATTTCAGCAGTTTCAAGTGCTCATGCAAAGGTTTATAGAGGATGAGCCTTTCCAAGGTCCTAGAGTTCAGAATTATGTCAAGAACAGATGCGTTCTTCGCAATCTTCTTCAAGTTCCTGTTGTAAGAGGTAAAAAATTTAGCAGAACACTTGTGGTATGTTGAGGCCTTGTTTCCCATGTGCTAAAATGGAAAAACCCATAAAATTAACTAGTTGATTTTATGGTATTTCCCGTTTTTTCACGTTGATTTTATGTGATTTCCCATTTTAGCACATGAGATAAAATGGAAAATCCCATTTGATTTTATGGGATTTCTCATTTGAGCATCGTCAAAAAAATTGACAGAATGCTTTGATACAAATAGCCAAGGATGCTAAATCTCAATTGCTTGCAGAGGACACAAGGGATAAAAAGAAGGCAATGAAGAGAGGAGACTATGCCATTACAAGTGATATCCTAATAGAAATCTTGGAAGAGTCTATCCGAATCTTTTGGCGATTTGTTCGAGCTGATAAAGACTGTTCTAACGCGATTGGAAAGTGTCGAAAGGGGCCTCCTGTCGAACTTCAAGACCCTGCAGACAACGAGCTTTTGATGGAGCTCCGAGCAAATCTACAAAAGGCAAGTTTCCGTCGTTCAATTTTTCATTTCGCCTATCAAAATTTTGCTCGATTGATTGAACATCAGTCGCCAACGTACGTTTCCTTTGAATGCAGAAGGAGAAGAAGCTCAGAGACCTCTTGAGGTGTGGAAACTGCATATTGAAGAGGTTTCAAAAGAGCCACGGCGACGATTCGGACCACGTCCTGTATTTCTTCTCGCAGGTGGACATGAAACTGGTTGCTAGGGTATTGAACATGTCTAGGTTAACAACAGACCAGCTGATTTGGTGTAGGAATAAATTAACAAAGATTAGTTTTGAGAATAGGAAGATACACGTAGAGCCCTCGTTTTTGTTGTTTCCTTGTTAATATTGTGTAACCCTTTTTGTTTTTCCATTGTTTCATACCTAGATCTAGAGGGAATAGAAATCCATTTTTGTGGTGGGTGAGATGATAATATGGTTTATTGACCAATTCTTGCAACATGTTTTTTAAGGGGCATTTTTATTTTTTATTTTTTTGGTGTGTGAAAGGTAAGTAAGAAAGAAATGTGTTGCTAGCACATCCGGTTGGTGGGTTTGCTTCTTACACAGTTGACTTGGGTCAATTTTGAGGCCATGATACAAGAAAGTAATTTTTACTCTCGGCGTGATGAGAGCCTTTGACTAGACTGGGGAGATGAGTAATCGAGATCCGCAAAAGCTGATTCGGACTCTGACCGTCGAACTAAAAAAAGAAAAGAAAAGAAAATGTCACCAAGTTGCTTTCAGTTGTATTCCATGGAAAATTAGCACATTGTATCCACACTTGTTTGGGCTCATCATCTGACATCTGGTTTGAACAGATAAGGTGAGATCCATTAGGAAAGATGAGTACCTGGCTTCTGAGTGGATTAAGTGGAATGTTGGTCGTGCAAATAAGATGGCCCAACTATCTCACCTAACGATGACGCGTTTTTTCGGCTTTTTTAAAACTGCCTCCACTCCATGTTCTTTCTTCTCGAAGATATCTCATTTTTTTTTATTTTTTTTAAGAATGTTCGGTTTGAAAATTTAAATTTTGGAATTGTAAAGATAACGACCATCCAAAACTCTAATTCTAATTTTAGATTGTAAAAGGTAATGACCATCCAAAACTCTAGTGGCTCTAAAAGTTCTTTTTGCTGGCCTTAAAAGTCAAATAATGACTTTCATTCTCAAATGATTAGAGCCGTCTATATTTCCACACTCACATTTATTCTCCTAGGTCAGTGCTCATCCTCTCACAACATTGGACCTAACTCTATTTACCATGTAAATTAATAATTTCAGAATCTAGAACATCATGATTTTTTCATGAATCTGGGGGGTGCTATGCACCCAGGTGCCACGCGCCCCTCGGCCGTTCGATCGTGTTTTGAACGGTCCAGATGTGCTTCGATTTTTTACCGGTAAAAGTAAATCAAAATTAAATTAAAATTGCCGAACGCATTTGAGCTGTCCAGAACACAATTAGACGACCGAGGGGCGCACCGCACGGTGCAGAGCACCCCCCGGGTCCGATTTTCACTAGTTGAATCATACCACATAAATTACATACACGTGAATAGAATTTACCAACCTGGGTTCATGACTTCATGCCAATTAGCAAGTTGATAGATTGAACCGTAATCAAAGACCAAGCTCCTTAGGAGAAATACGTTTCTCTCTCTTGACCCTCAAACCTTACAAATCCAGACTCTCTCTTTTCATATGGGCTAAATCCAATTTTTTTCTGTAATGGGTTGAGAGAGAACCTCCTCCTCAAATACTACAAGATACATCAATCCATCATCCATGAGTGTAGCAAAGTAGTTCTGGATAATTAGAATACGTTTGATCCAAAACCACCACAATAAATATTGCGTGTGATGTTTACTCACCTTATCCTTATAACATGTGGGACATATAGTCTTAATGGTTTTTCTCACATACCATCCATATACGAAGGGGCATGGAAGGTCATGAATATGGAGTCGTTATATTCATGGAGTCAACCTATTTGTGAAAATTTAATATGTCGTTTCGACAAGTTCCAAATGTGGAATGTTAAATTTGTGCCTCTATTTATGCATAGATTAACCTTCTCCATATTCACTACTGTATTAGTTAAACTATTCAATTCTTACACCAAATTGCAACACTGAGAGGTCAAGGGATTGTGTTTCTTCATTGGCAAATTATGATATAGGCGAACTAATGAGCTACAAAAGAATTGATAGTAATTCTTATGCAACAAATAGAACATCCCAAACATGAGATAAAGTGCCACTTTCAACATTGATTTAAGTTTAAACAATTTTGGGAGAGTCTACTTACGCTGAGTTTTCATGACTGTATTATTCATATCTTTCTACAAGTCATTCTTCTCACACTTTATGAAAATACCATTTACTGGAAGCAACACTTACTTTACTTTTAGTATTTTTGGACTACAAATTGTCAAATCAATAAGTCATTCTCTATAGGTTGTCAAATTAATAAGTCATTCTCCTCACATACATCAATTGATTTGATAACTTGTAGATCCTAAAAACGTTGAAAATACCGTCGTGGAAACTCACCTTTATTCTTATTAGCACCTTTATTCTTATTAGTATTTGAAACATTTTCTTGACCTCTTCTAAGAGAGAATTAATGCCCAACCAACAAAACAAAACAAAACAAAATTCTGATGTGAAAACAAAAAAAATAAAAAACAAAATGAAAGGAGATAGAGTTAATCTCAACCGTAAAATATTATATTCACCAAGAGCCGTAAGATCTAGGGTTTCAAAGACTTGAAATCGCTATATATGGACACTCTGTCCTCTAGCCTACTCTTTTGGTTCAGTCTTATCTTCACACTCGGGAGAGAGACAGCAGCGGGAAGAAGATGGTTCAGAGACTCACGTATCGGAAACGGCACAGCTACGCCACCAAATCAAACCAGAACAGGATCGTCAAAACCCCTGGTATTCTTCCAAAACCCAAGTTTTTTGTTTATTTATTTTATATATCTGAGTATATACGTGAATAATTTCTCTGTCTTCTAATTTAACATCGCAATCGACCTATTCGTGATTTACTTTCTGGGTTTTTCTGATCTGGTAAAATGCTGGATTAGTTTGCCTGTCTGATTAGGGAAAGTTGGACATGATTGTTGGTTACTCATTTTGAGCTAAATTTGTATGAATGTTTAGGTGGGAAGCTGGTGTATCAGAGCACCAAGAAGAGAGCTAGTGGACCCAAATGTCCTGTAACTGGCAAGAGAATCCAAGGGGTATGTCTTTTTTTTTTTTCCCTAGTCTTATGAATGTGACTTACTGTGACCGTATTTACTTTATTTGAGCAAGAAAAGATTTTTGCGCTTAGAATGCTGTGTATAGTCTTTTTGTGATTATGCGTCAAGCTGGGAATACTGGTGAATTAGGATAGCATGTGCCCAAATTCATAATGCATTACCAGTTGTCAGGTTTCGGTCCATGTAATTATTGAACGATCGACTCATTTGTTTTTGCTCGAATTTGTTCGCATGGGAGAAATATTTCAAAGATTTAGTTGTTTGTATAATTTGGTTAATATTGGTTATCAAAACTTCCTAGAAGTAATTACCCAAAAAAAAAATTTCCTAGAAGCTAGTGTGCTGCCATCCCTTCTCGCTCTTTGAAGCACGAAGCATGGCTTGAAGTGGCCCTTATTCTCCTTGATACTTTATTAGGGGACTGTATCCGTAGTTGGAAAGACTTGGGTGCAATTTAAAGTGGTAGAAGGAAGTCTTGAGGTTTTGATGACACTCGTTATACTAAAGAACCCTCTTTGCTTAATACTGTCAAGACCAATCTGCGCCTCTCCAAATTGGATATGCATTTAACGGCCATCATTTGGTCTGTACTAAGAACAATATACATCTTGTTTAGGTTATGATTAGGGAAGGCTACGGTTGTCTTTTTTTTTTGCTTTTGTCTTTCAACTTATGCAGGCCTACATGGCTTCAGTTATGGTTTGTTAACTTTTAAAAATGTGCAACTCTGCATCAGCTTTTGCTCTTAGCTGCCATGAATGAGTAGATCTCCCTTTGTTTGAGTTAACGGAGAACCTTGGGGACTTTTGAGGCTTATTGGGTTAGATCACTGTTAGATTTTTGTAGTATCTTATTTTACTTGATCCATTACTTGTTAATGAGAGTCACTTCGCTTGCAATGTTTTGTTGCTACTTCTTTACTGCATGCCCCATATCCAGTGGTTATGTGTGCGCCCTTTTCCATTTCTATATTTGTACCCTTGTCCCGTTTTATTTTATTTTTTGTTCCTTTCTTTTCCATTTGTTGGCTGGTTAATGATTTGGGGTGTAATACTATCATTTACGCGGTTGGGACATGATGCAATTATTGTCGTTCACACGAAATCGTTTCCTTAGTGAGTGTCTTTTTTTGTTTTGTTTGTTTGCTTTTGGGTTGAATTGCTCTTTGAAGTTTGAACTCAAATATGCATGCTGTGAAGCCAATGGGCCTGTGTTAGCAGCATCATTAATTATAAATATTGAAGAGACATGGCATCAATTCTATCTTAAGTTTTTTTATTTATTTGCAGATTCCTCACCTGAGACCTGCTGAATACAAGAGGTCTAGATTGTCCAGGAACCGTAGGACGGTAAACCGTGCCTACGGTGGTGTATTGTCCGCAGGCGCTGTCAGGGAAAGGTAATTAACATCAAATGATGGGACTTGTGTATTTTTCAGTAGTTAACAGGCATTATATTATGTAAGCAGTTGGGCAAAATATTAGTCTTTCTGATATACCCCGTTGTGCTTTGTGGTAGAATCATCCGAGCCTTCTTGGTTGAAGAGCAAAAGATTGTGAAAAAAGTTCTGAAGATCCAGAAGGCAAAGGAGAAGCAAGCCTCAAAGAGCTGAAATTGTGGAGTGATAGAGCAAAACCTCTTTTAACTCCATACAATGCTAGAAAGTATATTTCAACTTTGATGATGACGATCATGAAGAAATGTGGAAAATATAACCTTTCGGTGCCTTATCATGTGAAAGGATGTTGTTTATTCCAGTTTTCTCTAGACTGATTGCTTGGGAACCTCTTGTTCATTTGTCGACAAATCGATCTTGTTTCATGTCGTTTTTACGCGTTGTTAGAAAAATTGATACTAGACTTTTCAGTTCGATGTATTTGGTAATGGTTTACTGTCTATTATTACCTACAAAGTGTTGTTTTGTGCTGCATATGTCCTTGTGTGGAATTGGGAGGGAGCAAGATTGAATGTGCCTGCGGGGCATATCACAGCCGTCTGTTTGGAAATCAATGGTCCAGGTTTGCTAAAGCTTTCTTCTAGTAAGAGTATATTTTGACCAGTAAGAAAGAATCTGCGAACCCGAACAATTGAAAATAGTTTCAGACGACTGGGATGTTGTGTTGCGCCGTAGGATTCCCAGGTCTGCTTGAATGTTTCCCTTGCCCCTTTATGCATCTTGAGTGTGCCCTCTCTTCTTTTCTTGAGGTAGTGGAGGAAGGCAAAAGTCATGTATTTGATTTTCCTTGGTACAAATTTCTCAGATCTGTAAACCAAACACAACCCCAGGCTTTCCACCACCATGGGGAGACAATAGGTTTCCCTTTGAGCTATTAAAGAAGGATTTCTCTGTGAGCCACAACTCTCTCCCTTTTCTCTATGAAAATGGATGGTGATTGATTAGCAAAGGGTTTGAAGGTAGGAGTCCCATAGCAGGCGCGCATGTGTGCGCGCGTGAGTGGGAGCATGAGCACGAACATGAACACGAAAGGGTCTGCAAATCACAATTGAAACAATTAAAATTTGTGAGTGCGAGGATTAAGAGCGGGAGCGCAGTGCGAGAATTAAAAGCGCGAACAAAGAGCATTTAAAAAATTACGGAGTATGTGACTAAGGGTAGGACATAGCTGCAACAAAGCTATAAGAAGAAAAATGAAAGGACATGATTCTTCACAGACCAGGCAAAACAGGTAGACAAGTTCCCAATTGGCTGACTAGACAACCCCCGAAACAGGAAAAGGTAAAAAAAAAAAACAAAAAGGATAACTTGTCAAGAATGGGATTCGAACCCATGCCCTTTCGGACCAGTACCTGAAACTGGCGCCTTAGACCAACTCGGCCATCTTGACTTCTTTCAATTATTTTTCCAACTTTTATAATAAAGCTGGATTTTCATCGTCATAGTGTCTGCCCCGCCTATGGGAATTTAGTTAAGTGAACCATTGTAATCATTCCTTTCAAAAAAAAAAAAAAAAAAAAAAAAAAAACCATTGTAATCATTGAACAGGTCTAAGAACAACCTCAAATCATTCAAGTCCTAAAGCCTTGTGTACTAGAGCCTGTGATTTTGTTGTAGTGGTTTTGTCGGCCGGTGATTTTGGCCGGTTGTTTTGATTAATATATTTCTATTTCTTTATCCAAAAAAGCCTTGTGCACACGTAAAAAACACAATGAATAAATTAGTCGAGGTGCGTGCAAGCTGACCCGGACATCTGGTTATTAAAAAAATAAATGACAAACACAATGAACAACTTAGCGTTACATCTTTATGCTGCCATACAAAAAAAAGTTGCATCGTTTATATTAGAAGTATATAGCAAAACTGTAACTTGTATTACTGAAATGCTAAGTTTCTATTAGTATTTATTACCGGTCGGGGGCCGAACGTGACACATTTGAGAATTTGGGTCTCCAATTAGCGTAAGCCAAGCCGAGCTCTTAAATTTAAAGTGTTTAAACTCCTCAATCTGCCAACATGAAGACGGGCCATGAGTGCTGAAAGAAGATGTCTCAGATTCGAGTAGATGGAGTTTTAGGTTGTTGGCTGAACGGATCCGTTTTAGGTACGTCCACCTTAGTGTACTAATATATTTTACTAACCATTGACATTGCTAAGGGAAAAAAGGGCCACAGTCCAGACCATTCACTCTTTCTTCTCGTGCTACAAGTCCATAAATCTCATTTCTTTTGAATCAATTTGCATCTATTTGATTAGTAGAGTACTCAAGAACAATAATAAATACAGTATGAATGTAGGAAAGATATTAATGAAAGCTTTTTTACGGACTATGATTGATATGAATGGACAATGAAAATGAAATAGAAAACATGCCGATTTACATAATTGTATGAATAATTTATGAATTACTTATCTTTTACACGCAGAGAAAGATTTCCCATCAGCTCCATCATCCATGGAACTTGTCAATATTTATTATAAACTAAAGTGGTTCTACTAGTTATTTACTGGTATACTGTACAAAAAATAAAAAATTGCAATTTAGAGCATTGTTGGTTGGGATCAAGAAAAAATAATGTCGTAATGTTTTATT
>OY978222.1:35354625-35362606 GCA_963854785.1 Vaccinium vitis-idaea
ACTTTTCATAGCCTTCATCTTTCTCCTTAGGTGGCGGCGATGTGCCACGAATGAAGGAGAGTTTCTCCTTCTCAGCAATTTGCATCTCTAACATTTAAGACCACAGATCATAGTTGGTCTCATTCAATACAATTCCTGCATTGAATGATGAACCTTCGTGTTGAATAATGATGGGGGTAGATTTGGTGCCAGATGTTTCAGAATCTGACTTGCTCATGGTTTAAGGATTCAAAGAAGAATGATTTAGGGTTTTGTGGCTTTGATACCAACTTGAAAATCAGAGAAGAATATTTTCATTCATAATAATTCTGTATCTTTACATGTACATATTTATAGAGATAGTAGAGATCCTACAATCAAGCTATTCCCATAATTAAGTTATTTGCCTAACAGAGAAATATCTCTAAACTAGGAAAGAATTACAATAGAGAATCTTTGACTATTAATCCAATATCGCAACATTGACGGGGATTTTGAGAGGAAAATTTTGGAGGGAAATTTGGGAGATGAAAAATGGAGCATTGGAGATGGAGTGATTGATTCTTCGTATTTGCTTTTTTATTAAAATATGTTTTATTGGTTCTCCAAAATGGAGAAAGAGTGAGAGATGTTGGAAAAATTGCATTTGAGGAAATGCTCTTATACATCTCACTCAATTCCGTTTGAGGAAATTACAAATCATGGAACTAATTTTACAAGTTATTTGTTGCTCCAGAAGCAATGCTCCAAGCAATTGCGGCTTCAGAAATTTTTGACAGAGTGTTCAACATTAATTACCTTAACTCTACTAGTTCTACTAACTAGTTTATACATACAAAATTTTCATATATTAGTGTGAATAGTGAGGCCAAATGATAGGAAAATACATAAGATGTCACAATTTTTTTTGGCAATTTCTATGGTATTGGGTTAAGTAAAATTAAATCGGGGGATAAATACACTAATATTTATTGGAGAAATTTGTGTGCCGAATAGATTCGCACGGATATTTATTGTTTTATATAGAGAGTTGATTGTTACTTAGAGAGAAGTCATGGGACGATATCAATATCAATAGAACTTTTTTCTCTTGATTTTTCTAATTTTTGTCTTAAAAAGTGTGCACTTTGTTTTGAATTGGTGTATTAAGGATTCTATTATAAATTACCAGGATTGGTGAGTGTTCATACTATAAATGTTCAAACAAAACTTGATATAAAATTTTCACATGTAATATAGAATATACAAAAGGCCTTAGAGTGTACATTGACCATTTATGGGAAGACTTTAGACTTCAATTGGTTGTTTGCATAAAATTGATTTGTGGGTTGATTTGTTGAGCTAGATGTCCAAATATTTTTTAGTAGGGTGTTCAAATATTTGTGAGTGGGATGTTCAACAGTGGCTATACTATACTAAAACTAAATTTTTTACATGTATTTCTAAATAAAATTTTTCTTGAGGGTGATCAAGTGACCACCCTTTGATAAAGATGGAGCTGCCTCTGGCTCCAATGGCCTCCTACACCACAAAAGTGTCTGGTGGGATGATTTTTTTTTTTTTGGTGCTTCGGAAAGGAAAAGATTAAACAGAAGTGATTAGTTCAAGTTACAACCAAAGGCAGTGGAAACTAGTCCCTATCATGACTCCTCCCAAGCTAGTCATCACACACAAAAATGCAAACAGATTGAGGCGAGTCCTCTGTCACTATCCAGTATTCATCTTGTTCTGCCCCTATTCTAGCCATGTGGTCCGCGCTAGAATTTGCTTCGCGGTAGGTGTGCGCAAGAGAAGATTGGGTACGTTGGAGAAGCATGCGAGCATATCCAATTAAGGCGTTGTCGGGGTGAGCGCCTGGAGTGTCTTCATTGATCCACTGGACAGCCGTGAGGGAGTCTTGACTCGATGAGAATGTTGTTGTAGCCTTTCTCTAGCATTATTGTTAGTCCTCGATAGATTCCCCAAAGTTCAGTTTCCAAAACTGAAGTGGTGTTGAGCTTTCCGTAATATCCAAGCAGCCAACCTGGAAAAATGATGAGGCTTTCAGTTGTACGGATGGACATAAAGGACTACATGCATGAGGAAAACACGAGGAGGACTCCCACGGTTTGGCAATCAAAAAGAGTATATACTGAGGAAATCATGGTGTGAATTTTCGGATGAAATTGTCGGCAGTAAACAAGAGCGTTTACGGAACCCCAAAAGGGGGCCTTACCGACACCTCACTGGAACGATTTGAACTGGTCATCTTGTAGGGCCCGTAGAGTAGTGTGCATATGTAAAAAGTTAGCTTGACCCGGCATCGATAGGTATATCAAAAATTGAATTTTGGTGCAAAAAAAATAAGGGTATGGATCATTTCAGAAGTTACACTACTCTGCGGGCCTTGCAAGATGACCAGTTCAAATTGTTCCAGTGAAGTGTCAGTGGGCCCCTCAAAGGGGGTTCCGCAAGCCGTAAACAAGTTAATGTCTTTTCGGATATGGCATTCACGGTTCTTCACAGACCTTCTCTTGCAACTCCTAGGATAGCTTGTTACCCATAATATGCAGCAACTGGTGTCCGTTTCCCTGCACCAAGCTCCCGTGCTATATGACTGGGCTCCCAATGATATTGTCTGCATCTAGTATCAGTGTATCACAA
Source organism: Vaccinium vitis-idaea (assembly GCA_963854785.1). Lineage (NCBI taxonomy): Eukaryota > Viridiplantae > Streptophyta > Magnoliopsida > Ericales > Ericaceae > Vaccinium > Vaccinium vitis-idaea. The sequence continues at coordinate 35,357,248 of OY978222.1, forward strand.
CCCAATCAACATTTGCCAATCTTGCAACGGGTCGAATCCTCCAACCAACAGCATTGCCGGGAACTTCAAGCTCGAAATATCTTTGTATCTCGGCCCTAATATTGACAGCCTCATGGTCTCTGTCAGAACGTTCTGGCAAAAAAGCCTTCCATGACCAGTCAGTCCGCTCTGGTCACAAACGGTACGTTGGTGAGTCGTCGCTCAGACTCACTATGCTCTTCCCAACCTAAGTAGGGTTGTAAGGCTATCAGTCCGACGATTTTAAACTTCTTGAAGTCGTTTGCGGCAGCTTTGGGCGTCACATGGTGGGCAACGCAAGAAAACACGAGAGGTGGGGTGGCTCTGTTCCAAGACGACGACATTACCAATGGCAAAGAGTATCAGGCCACAAACAGGTAGGTATTTGGGAAAATAGGAATGGGGTGGCACATTAGTGATTTGGGTCTCCCCAAGTTTGGGTATGAGAAAGGGTAGAAATTAATTCTCATCTAACCAGTAGCTTTCCCCCAAGAATACCATGTCATTTTTCTCCACATTGTATGCAGAAAAATCAGGAATGTGGCCGAAAATTGGAGTACAAAAATCATTAAAATTTAGACAAGAACAACGGAAACCCTTGGAAATTTCGACAAGAAACCCCTAAAAATTTAGACAAAAGCGTCTATGGATTTCAAGGTTTTCATTCCTCAATCAAAACCTTCAAGGGAATGACACGATGAATATTCACAACCTATTCTACAAACATCTAATTCAGATCAAAGAAAAGGACTAACTTAAACAGGAATATCAAAAGAGAAAGAGATCTAAGTACCAGTCACCAGTTCTATCACTCCACTAAGAAAAGGGCGTGGATCCTCCATGGAGCTTCTTGGCCTCACCCACCGAAACCACGACCAGAAGAAGAACGAAATTCGCCATTCAAGCTCAATTTGAATGGAAGATTTCAGATGGATTAAATTCAGAGTCTTGGTAGAAAACGCGAACTCGAACCTTTTTAGCTTCGACAAATCCTACTAGTTCAATTCATGATCTGGGAAAAAAAAAAACCCTTGTTGACTCTCCTAAAGGCCTCTCGAGTCGTTTTCCAAAATGTTCTCCCCATGTAACGCTACCAAACAATGCCACTCAAACGGGTACCGTTTTTCAAAATGGGGCTACGCGAGCTATGGCACAGGTTCAAACATGTAAGCTAAAGGCGAGTAATGAAATCACTTATATGTTATTCAATTATGTACTTCCTTTTGAAATATTTATGAACTGTGGTTAATTGTAATGTAAGGGTTAGTAAGTAAGAGCTAGCTATTGAGTGATTATTCGCTCATGGTGCTAATATTGACTCTAACATATCACGCTAGGTGATGTAGGTGCACAAGGAGAACACTTCTATGGAACAGAGGAATTTGCAGACGAGCAGGTGCAGGAGGAGAACTGGGATCAAGATCTCAATCTGAATCTCTAGAACCCTAGAGTCTACCTATTTTTGTGTTGGAACATGTAATTTAATTTCCCGACAAAGTACTATGTTTATTTGCAACCGACCAAGACTATTATGTTATTTCTGCTGCTTATCCGAATGAAATCCTTTTTGTTTAAATAAATCTTTCATTAAATATTTTAAATAATGCTTCCAAAAATCGGGGCGTTACAAATCTACTCTTATTTATACATCAGGATTCAAGCCTTTCCGGGAAAAAAACTTCAATTTTTGAGGGACATAAGTTCCTCGAAACCACACTAAGGCCACCCATTCTGGTTCTGTAAATGGTTTTCCATTTTCTGCATGGGTTGAGCTTACTGAGAAAGTTTTGTGTTGGAGCTCCCTTTCCATTCCACAGTGTTGTCTCTGGACCTGTCCATCTGGTGTCTCTTGAGTTTCAGTATCACCCTCTGCTTCTGCTCTTTTTCCCACACAAACAAACGCCTTCTGAACAGCAGTTTAATAAGCCAACTTCAATAGATTATCAAAAAAAATAAAATAAAATAAGCCAACTTCAATAAGCCAAAAAAGAAAGAAGGAAAAAAATAAGCCAAAAGCCTGGTAGTATAGAACCTTAAACAATGCTGGAGTTGTTAGTTGACATGACTTAAAAAAGTGCGCAACCACAAGCTACTGACGATAGTAGATGACTGTATTTTAGGCGAAAGCCAGATGAAAGACAGTTAATTATAAGACATCCAATTCCATTCAATTAGGGGAGAGAAGGTGGAGGAGAAATGCATAAACCAATAAATACCTTCTCTATATGTTAGCAACAACAAATTTTCCAATGCAATTATCACCTACTGAAAATATTATGCAAATAAATAACTGATCAATCGAGCACAACAAGATGCTTGTATTCCTCTCCAGATATGGCCCATCTCATTAGATCCTCCGGTCCCACTCTTCCACCTTCCTCCAAGAAGTATGTCATCAGCATCTTTGAATGCCCGTTCAGAATAGTAAGCATAGCTAGTAAGGTATTTTAGATGGGTTTACTCGGGACGAGTAAAGTTCAAGTTGGGGGTGTGATAAGTCCCCTATATTGTTAATAAAGGGACTTATCTCCCTTATTTTTGTTACTCACGCATGCATTTTATAGCTTTTATACGATTGATATTGCGCGTGGGTGTATTTTGGTAGTTTCAGGTAAAATGGGTGAAAATGACGATTTTTGACGCCATGGTTTGACCAAAGGGGTACCCGAGTACCCAATGCACTTTTTGAGCCCGATCCAAAATATCTAGTGGCACTTTTGTTATTATTTGACACGACTTTTGGGGGCTTTATAAACCCAGAACTCAGTCTTTTAGGGTAATCACTACCTAAGCTTTCTCTCTCTACCTCCCTCTTCCTTCCCCTTAGTTTAGCTCCACCTTCTCTCTAGTTTTTAGGGTAGTTTCTCTTTGATTCAAGGATTTTGTCTTCATTAATGTTGTAAGTGTACTCTTAATCTTTACAAATCTATTGTTTATTTATGTTTTCTTCATGTTTCGTATTTCCTTCATATTGCCTTTAATGTTTAGCTTAATCATGTTTGAGTAGTAATTTAGGCTTGGTCATGGGGTGAATATCACTCCATGACTTTGGTGTTTCAAAGGCTTCTCACGTTTTTATGCTTATTGTGGGTTTGTGAATGGATTAATCACTCTATTTTCAGTCTAAACTTAGAGTTGTTAACCTTTTTGATTGGGTGTAGACAAATCACTTGGCACACACAATGCTTTGAGCTATGTCACTTTAGGTGTTCGAAAAAATGTCTAAGAGAGTTTCTTTCCATTTACAAACCTCATTCTTGTGATAAAGATTGGTTTTCATTGGGTAAGTTATGTTTGATGTACCAAAACTAGGAGTTGTTAACCTTGTTGATCTTGTGTAGGCAAGGGCTTGACTACTTGCCACACATGATGCTTAGAGCTATGTCACTCCAAGTTGTTTGTAAAAATGCCTCAAATAACTTATCCCATTGTTAAACCCATTTTCTAGAGTCAAAATGATCTTCATTGTTAAATCTTCTGAGTGAGAGCAAGTGACTTTGTCTCTCACTTGAGTTATAGTTGAGAGCCATTGAATATCCTTAGTCATGGGTGGTATGAACCTCTAGACCTTGCCGCTTTTAATTTATAGTTCAAAACTTCATTTTCAATCGCATTAGAGATACTCGAGAGAATTCCACCAAACAAACTACAAAAACCAGTTTGCCGCTTTAAGGCTAAAACCAACATTCGTGAATCAACACTCACGCTCAGCGCATTCGGTCTCTGTGGACTCGATCCGGACTTCCGGTTATCATGCTACCACCGGCCTAAACCCTACGCTTGGGGAATTAATATTGAAACACAATCCAAGGGTGCAAGCATCGAGTCGTGTTGAACTAAAGAAAATAAATTGTGAATCTCGGTAGGGGAAAATGACACCCATGAAAACTCGGTTAAGGAATCCAGGTTTCGTTGTTGTTGGTGATTGAAAGTTATGGTCTACGGGTACTTGTTTTCAAAAAAGAAAGAAAGAGGGTGGTTTATTTGTTAAGATGGGCTATAGTATTATAGAAATGATTTATGAGGGTTTCTAGGGAAGGTACGGGAATTCGCTTGATAATAATATTGGGACAGATCACGCGGAGCGATGAGAGTGAAATAGTTGATAGTCTAACGTTATCGTCGTGTGGATGTGAGTAGGTGGTGTGGAACGGACTATCTCGCTAGTGGTCCAACAAGTGTTGTGTTTGGATTTTATTAGTTAATGTTAAGAAAAAGGAATTAATCACAATCTGAAGAAAAAAAAAAAACAAATTTAATTACAAGTTAAATGAAAAAATGGTTTGTGTACACAAATATCCTACAAACTAATTAAGGATGAGACCTTTACTTCGTGATTAGTCACGGTAACGACCCAAGTCACTACATCTCCGTAGTGATCTCAATTGTGAACATCTAAAATCTTCATTTGGGATCGGAACCGTTCAATTCGCCGGAAATATGGAATAGATCACCCATGTAAAAAATCAAATCAGTTGGACATTAGTAGCCATATGGTCGGATACCATTTATTTTACGAAAGTGGATGGCCAATATCATAGAGAAAATAAACTTTAAGACAAGTTTGTCTCAATTATATGTCTACTAATCTCCGATGATCATAATTTTTTGTACCCCTGATGTGCTCATCATTCCTGAAAAAATGCGTTGCCGTCATTGATATATTTTGCCTTTCAAAACAAAACATGCAGGTGTTCCTCCTGAAACATCAACAAGGCAATTTTTTAGGATGAACAAATGGAAAGCTCTACCAAAGTGGACACTCCAATACACAGATGGTAGCCTTAAGGAATACCATGGAGTTGACGGACAGCTTACCGGTGATGCTGCAGGAGGTATAATCCACAGAAATAGCGAGGGCGTGAAATTACTGATGGCCCTCAACCTAGGAAAACAGGTCCGGTCGGTAATGCCAGTCCACGTGGAGGCCTTAGCCTTCATGGCTGGGTTGAAAATTGCCCAGCACAAAGGGGTTGAAAACATTTTTTGCTTAACTGATAGTCGAGAATTAAAAAAGATACGGGATGTTATCCAAAGAAGAGATTAGGCTCAGTTCACAAAAATCAAGAAATAAAAAACGGTCAAATTTGTAAAAGCTTTAGAAGCATTGGAATGGATGCTTGAAGCAAAGGGAATGACGATTAAATTTCAAAGAATTTTTAGGGAAGCCAATCTGGTGTCATTTTCTGACCAAACTGGGCTAACCAATCTGACAATGCTTCAAGCATCCATTCCAATGCTTCTAAAGCTTTTACAAATTCGACCATTTTTTATTTCTTGATTTTTGTGAACTGTGCCTAATCTCTTCTCCGGATAACATCCAGTATCTTTTTTAATTCTC
>OY978222.1:35362806-35615706 GCA_963854785.1 Vaccinium vitis-idaea
CTCCAAATCAACCAATTCTAGTATAGCGTTAACATCTGCCGGGTCCTAAAAGTATCATGCTCATCAAAGGCTAGTTTTTCCAATAATGCTCCTGGCAACTCGTTCTCAAACACTTGATAGTCATGCCCTTTGCTCATTTTCTGACCAAACTGGGCTAACCAATCTGACACTAGATTGGCTTCCCTAAAAATTCTTTGAAATTTAATCGTCATTCCCTTTGCTTCAAGCATCCATTCCAATGCTTCTAAAGCTTTTACAAATTCGACCGTTTTTTATTTCTTGATTTTTGTGAACTCAGCCTGATCTCTTCTCTGGATAACATCCAGTATCTTTTTTAATTCTCGACTATCAGTTAAGCAAAAAATGTTTTCAACCCCTTTGTGCTGGGCAATTTTCAGCCCAGCCATGAAGGCTAAGGCCTCCACGTGGACTGGCGTTAACGACTAGACCTGTTTCCCTAGGTTGAGGGCCATCAGTAATTTCACGCCCTCACTGTTTCTGTGGATTACACCACCTGCAGCATCAACGGTAAGCTGTCCGTCAACTCCATGGTATTCCTTAAGGCTACCATCTGTGTATTGGAGTGTCCACTTTGGTAGAGCTTTCCATTTGTTCATTCTAAAAAATTGCCTTGTTGATGTTTCAGGAGGAACACCTGCATGTTTTGTTTTGAAAGGCAAAATATATCAATGACGGCAACGCATTTTTTCAGGAATGATGAGCACATCAGGGGTACAAAAAATTATGATCATCGGAGATTAGTAGACATATAATTGAGACAAACTTGTCTTAAAGTTTATTTTCTCTATGATATTGGCCATCCACTTCGTAAAAAAAATGGTATCCAACCATATGACTACTAATATCCAACTGATTTGATTTTTTACATGGGTGATCTATTCCATATTTCCGGCGAATTGAACGGTTCCGATCCCAAATGAAGATTAGATGTCCACAATTGAGATCACTACGGAGATGTAGTGACTTGGGTCGTTACCGTGACTAATCGCGAAGTAAAGGTCTCATCTTAATTAGTTTGTAGGATATTTGTGTACACAAACCATTTTTTCATTTAACTTGTAATTAAATTTGTTTTTTTTTTTCATCGGATTGTGATTAATTCCTTTTTCTTAACATTAACTAATAAAATCCAAACACAACACTTGTTGGACCACTAGCTAGATAGTCCGTTCCACACCACCTACTCACATCCACACGACGATAACGTTAGACTATCAACTATTTCACTCTCATCGCTCCGCGTGATCTATCCCAATATTATTATCAAGCGAATTCCCGTACCTTCCCTAGAAACCCTCATAAATCATTTCTATAATACTATAGCCCATCTTAACCCTAATTCAATTAATTATTTCGATAGTTTTGTGTTGGGCTTTTAATAGAAATTTCATTTACAGGTCTAACGCAATCCATCGAAGACCAGAAAGTCCAAGCCTTCTCAATGACCTACGGAGACGGCATGGTCTTGACCAAAGAAAGACTCGATATAGTCAGGTATTATTTGTTAGAATAGTATTAGGAAATATTACCCTATTTTCTACTCCCTCCGTCCCATATTGTTGGTTCTCTTTACCTTTTTGAATGTCTCAAAGAATCGTTTATATCTCATAATCTATGATGTGTTTTGTCATTCCGACAACTTTGTTTAACAAAACTAATTGAGATCTATCAAACAAGATCCATATTGAATATAAAAAACTTGATGAATTGTCATTCCAACAACTTTCTTTAACAAAACTAATTGAGATCTATCAAACAAGATCCATATTGAATAAAAAAACTTGATTATAAACAATTTTTTGAGACGTTCAAAAAGGTAAAGAGGACCAACAATATGAGACGGAGGGAGTACGTTATTATTCATGTTTCCTAGTTGGTTTATTATTCATGTTTCCTAATTAGGCTAGATTTCCTTATTATGCTTATTTCCTAATTGGTTTATGTTTCTTAGACACAAAGTTTTTTAGCCTATATAAAGGCGTGCTAGAGTTATGTTTTATTTCAGTTCAATGTGAGACTTTGGTAATGCAATAAGAATAAGAATACGTTTGTTTTGATAGCATTAGTTTCTCTCTTTCTAAAGAAAGTTCACATTATTATCCAGCCAATATACACTACCCTAAACATTCACGGCCCACAATCAATATAGCAGTGGCCCAAGTGGAAATGGCCCGATGACCCTAATGACGATCCAAAACAGTGTGGGGCTGCCCTCATAATGGCCCAGGGGCATGAAATGTACCACTTTCACAGTGCCTTGTGGTTTTATTCAAAACCGGGTACAAACAGAGTCGAAGATTCTCAAACAAGGAGGATGCGATAGTCCATACCAATTGATGAGAAAAATAAGTTATTTATGTGTTTGGGCATGAATTAACATGCCTTTTTGAATTGAATTTCCAGGTCATCTTTGTGGAATCTTTTGGAGAGGCTGATATATCATGCTTAGTTGTGCATGAATTAGAAATTTAATGAAATGATTCCCATAACAATTTGTGTTCCATAATGTTCACAGCTTAAAACAATATTTGCTTCAAAAGACCAAAATTCTTGTCAGGGAGGTATAGATTTAAATGTGTAGCTTTTGTTTATGATTGACCTCATACAACTAGTAGTGTACCCTTATATGGGATTATCGTTCGTATTCAGACTAATTAATTATTATTTTTCTTCTTTTGTGGCAGGCGACGGTATAGATTGGGGAAAAGTTTCCCCTGTTTATGAGAGGGATATTGAGGACGGCGGTGAGGATGATTCAGATGGGGAAGAAGATAATGAAGAGGTAAATAAGATTCAGGTGTAGTCCTCTTATACTTTTTGTGTGACTTTTCAGAGTTCAGACTCCACTCTATTCTTGTTTATTTGCAGAACTCTGAATCCGCAAAATCCACAAAATGAGCTTGAGAAGGTCAAACGCGATTTGTGAAAGGTTCTTAACCCCAATACGGAGGGCACACTGCAGCCTGAGGCTGGCAATGAGAAGCCAAAGTATTGGACTTATCCCATTGCATGAGGTGGCTTCAATGCCATGTCCTGCCTTTTCAGTTTGAACATTGTTCATTACATCAAGTCATCAGAAGAGAAAATATTAAGCACTCCTGAGGTTAGATTAGCGCGGGAAACTTTAGGATTATGCCGGACAGGATGTCAAACTTATGTTTCTTGTGACTGTGTTTTTGTTACTAGTGTTTTTTCAACCTAAAATTACTTCTCATTCAGCTTTTCCAGTCGAAAAAAAGAAGCAAAGAAAGGAAGAAAAGACTAAGTTGAAACAGGATTCTCCTGATGGTTTTCAACCTTTGTTCCAAAAAATGTTTGTGCTGGTCGAAACATGAACTTCAAGACATGGACACAGGTTGTTGACTGGTTTGAAAGTTGCAAGACGAACGGACAATTCTTCCGTATGCCCTCAAGTAGTGTCACTTCAATTTTCTGTGTTGCGATAAGGTTGTGGGAAAGCTGGTTTGGATAATGGCTGAGTGCAAGTCCTTAGCAAATGTCAATGCAGGTAAATAAACGTTCGGCTTTTGAAATTCCCGTGTCTTTGCAAAGTAATGCATTGTATATATCACCACTTCCAATTTATGAAATATACTGCTTTATGATTTGTCATTTTCCAAATGCCAAAATATACCATTTGTGACTTGTGAAAAGTCCCGCAGATCCTCCTTACTTCTGAGTTCTTCTGCTATTTATCTCAGGAGCCCAGTTTTAATTGGTCTAGGCTTCTTCCTTACTTTTTTAGGCATTTACCAGAAACTAAGTATTTTCGCTTTGGCTTAAGTCGCTGCGTTTAAACTCTTAGATGCTAGTATCAAATTCATAGACCTCAATTTTGGCGGAGAAGGCAAAATGAAAGATGACTGGAAAAGAAAAAAATGGGAAAGAAAAAGCTTGGATAAACGGTACATCTTCACTTAAGTGCATGTTGATTGATCACAATACAGTGAAACTGTACACTACGACTGTAAACAGAATACGTCTTCGAAGCTTGCCCCTAATTACTTAATCCAAAGTGAGATGTAAACTACTTACCTGTGTACCAATTCAATTAAGTATACCATCTACTCAGGGTAAGTAGTGTACATCTCACTAGGACAGGGGCTGAATCCCATTGAAGACTTGGCTTCCGTTTATGAGGAAGATCCAATGGCAAACTGAAAGGAAAGACAAATGACCGGATGTTTCCTCATCCGTTAAAGACTGTAAACAGTATACGTCTTTGATGCTAAGACTGTGAACTGAATATGTCTTCGATTGCTAGCCCCTACTTAATCTAAAGTGAGATGTAAACTACCTAACCCGTGTATCGATTCTGTTGAGTATACCATTTACTCATGGTAAGTAGTGGACATCTCACTAGGGCAAGGAGGTGAATCCCATTGAAGACTTGGCTTCCATTCGTCAGGAAGATCCGGTGGCAAACTGAAAGGAAAGACAAATGATCTGATGTTTCCCCATCCATTACTATCACGGCCTTCGCTTGAATACTTCCTCAGTCCCATATCATCCTCTAAACCGCCTATGCTGCCCTGCATATCTTGTGAACTAATAGAGAAACCGTTCAACTGACGTTGTTGCTCGTGGAAGTCACTCCCGGTGTTTTTGCTGATATCTAGTAAGGCTGGGGCCGGGTCGCAAAATATGGAAGAAGAACCAAATGTATTCTTGGTGGTTGGTTCTGACATTTCTAGAGGTGAAAATATGAAGCCTGTGGGGAAGGGAGATGTTTTGTGAACTGTTGGATTCATGGGTTTATAGGAGGGCACATCTAGAGGAGAAAAACTGGCAGTAGAGACCTGCTGTAAGTCATAGTTATTGCATAACTGGGTGGCTGATCCAACGTCGGTTGTGCAAGAAAAGAGGGTCTCTGAACTTAAATGAGTAGAGTGTGGACCTAAGTTCAACATAGATGATGTAGTTTCTGGTATTGGAGATACCCAAGAATAAGAAAGTGCTCTTTGCGCCGTAGAGTTAGTTTTCTTGAATATCCTACAGATAGCCCATGCCTCCTGTATGTACAATGATGAAAATAAAGGCTTAGCGTGTGGTCTAGCGAACAAAAATGCCCATAAAAGCAAAGAACCTGTAGAAAAATAGACTTACATTTGCAGGAAGGTTTTTGTCGAAAATTTTCTTAGTTGATGCTGAGTCTGGCACAGAAGGTAGTCGGAACTCGTGCATCATCCAGTCAGTTTTGAGTCCTTTAGCAGCTCTGCCCCTGTAGAAAACCAGTGACTTCTTCAACCCAATGCATTTGCTGCTATCAGAGGAGTAAATTGGTCTGTCTGTTCCGGTAGCCTTCCAAAAACCAGCTCCAGTGACACGGTTTGGCCGTGCACTGTTCCTGTATTTACGGTCCCTCGGGCAGTAGAAGTACCATTCTTTCTCCCCAGTAGATGCCAGCTCTGGTGAAAATCAAGGAATTAACTTCCGTTAGTAAGGAATATATGGTACGCAAAGGTATTTAGCTGATGTATATAAGAATTAAGAAGTGAAATGATAGATACAGGCATAGTTTTAGCAAGTTTTAACACATTATCTGTGATGCAACAGAATATAATTGTGGCAGAAAAGGCAAGTAAACTTATTGCCTCACTTGGCAGCCTAAGGAGAGAAAGAGAGGAAAAAAAAAAAGATACATATAAAACTTCTATTTTCTAAAAAAGTAATCCAATCATGAACCCAAGAAGGATGTAGAATATGCCTGGGGAGAAGGATTATCTTACTTGGAAGATCCCATGGATCATATTTGTAGATATCCACTTGCTTGATCAGTTCGATAGGAAGGGACCGTTGCTGAATCTTCTTCTTCAAGTAGAACCCAACAAGCTCCTCATCCGTCGGGTGAAATCTGAACCCCGGTAACATGATATCGTCTATCTTATCGATATCACTCCTCTCATCCATACTCTTCTTCCTTCTCTCTCTCTCTCTCTCTCTCTCACTCAAAAAACTTGAGGTGTAAGTCAGAAGCTGAAAAAACTTGAACTGAACTCAACACTTGTGTGTATCTTTGTTTTTGGGACCAATTTAAGCAGTGAAGGAAGTCAGTGGCACAAACTCAAGAGCAGAACACAGAATCATTTCTCTTGGTTCAAAAAGCCAAGTTGTGCTTCCTGTATAGGGGTCTGACTCCGAAGCCTTAGCCACCTTTTCTGGATAATTGCAACGGAGAGTGTGTTCTGCAGAAATCAAGATAACTTAGGGAAGAAGCTTTAAATTCAACCTCACTCTCTCTAAGAAACAGCTACCAAGGAACACAAGTCAAGGCCCGTGGACTTCTAACGAAACCTCATTTCCCTTTCGAACCCATTTTTCGGTTTGCTTCAATCCAAAATTTCCCATCTCAAGAAGACTGCAAACTCAACTGTTTATAGGGATGCTCGAAACCAAAAACCGATTTCACGCTCCCCCACGCTCTTCCCACGTGTGCTCGTCCTTATATTTTGTTGCAGTATTCGATAGAATGATATACCAATCTTCTGACCATGACATTAGTTAAATCATTACCTTTTTAAAATACCCAGTCTTCAAATTGTTTAATTTTAAAGAAACCATGCAATTTATAGCCGTTAGCCATTAAAATAGCTCAGAATTTGTTCTCATATTCTAGATACTCTGCAAATTCCTTTAATATCAATTGTTCTTGGTATTCAAAAACTGCCAGTTTCTATTCCATTCTTTTTCAGGAACTCTGACCCTTCATTCTCTCTAACCAAATATGAACACCTTACATGTCAGAGTAGGGGGATATTTGGGATCCTATGGAGAATAATTTAAAATATATGAAATGTGTCATGGTGGGGACCTACCAAATTTGTTGATAATATAGTAAAAAACCATTTGACCTTAAAGGGATAAACAGAACATCTCCCTCAGAAATGTTATAATTAATAAACTGCCAGACCCACAAAATTATTGGCTTTATGAGTCTGATTACTAATTCTAGGAGGAGGTTAGCTGCAGTTTCATAGTTCACACACTAAGGAAATTTATGTATCTATATACGTATATTTGCACTTGTTATTTGACTATTTTGTCCATGTATTTGGGCTTATATTTGTGTCTTTTATAAGGATTTCTTGTACGAACTTTTGACATATTTGAATTGAAGTATTACTGCTAAATGTTTATTCACATCCTACGTTTTGCTTGGCGTGTGTTTGGATGTCACTTATAATATAAGTGTCTGCTTTAGGTGTGAACACGGATATGCCTTGACACTTATAGCTGCATTAACGGCACCCCTTTCATATTTGATTAGGTTGTGTCACTTCATCGAAACTTCTAGTCTTGAATAACTGAAAAGGATATGTTGTTATTAAAACGGGAAAAGAAAATAGAAAGAACGAAGCAAAAATGCCATGCTTCACGATGTCGTTGGACTTTGTGAAAAAAGTGTTGCTCTATTCTATTCATCTCTAAATGCTTGTAAAATACCACGAAACATTCAAGAAAATCTATAACTATTTACACATCAATACGAACAAACAAACATTTTCGGAACTTTAATTAAAACTATAGTCGTGTGCAAGTCAATTGTGTTTTATTTAATAGGACATTACTTTATTTTTGTTCATTTGATTGCTTCCACATAAGCTACAAACTTGATGTAAGCAAAAATTAGAAACCAATATGAAAAGGAAATGGCATGAGGACTGGGTAGTTCTTCTTGTTTCATTCAATAAAATATTGTGTAGCAACTTCACAATATTTCCTACAAAACATACCAATTCCACCTTTGTTTGTCTCACTCTTCTAGAATAGCATGACTGTTTTGCCCTCACAGTATGCTCTCAGCCTTCATGTCATCACATTTGATCTAATTGGGCAGTTTTATAGGTCAATTGAGTGTCCAAGAGGTAAATGTTAGGCAAACAATTTTTTTCACTAGCTTGATGCATAGGTTATAGATATTCTGTTGTGTTTACCTCCACATCCATGGTAAATTGCTATGGTTCACCAACCTGCAAGAGAAGAGCAGTTCAACTACTTGCAGGACTTCAACAGCAGGATTTTTTTGTTTCTTGGGTACTGTTAGTGGCTGCAGGTGAGGGGGAGAAGTCTTGTACATGGCAAGACTCGAACCCTAGACCAACCGTGGTAATACCTTCGGTATTTTGTGGACTAGTTTTTTCTCTTACAATTAAGATTCCTATTTCCTCTTTGTAGCCAAATGGGCTATGGGCCTATGGCTATAAGCGTAGGTGGTTACCATCAGGGGCAGCCCCGGGGGGCGGACCCCCTAGCAGGAAATCCTCCCCGGGATATGCATATTTTTTTGGTTATTTTGTAATTTTGCCCCACAAGAGTATATCTTGTTGTCTTTACGTTGTGATCCTTGCCCCACAAATAATTCACTTGCCCCAAATATGCTAGAAATATTTACAACATTACCCAAATAATTCACTGAATCTCCCCTGATTTTTTCCTTTTTTTGTGATTCCACCATTTTAACACACTCCTAATGATAAATCCTGTACGAAATTTGCATGTACGGAAATACTTTAATGCTATATCTGAAAATTTGCATGTAACTTCATAGGGAACCATCAAAATGAAACGAAAGAACTAAATATTGTAGAATCTTGACCCCCCTAATGATAAATCCTGCGTCCGCCCCTTGTTACCATGTTATATTCCACGTTTGCCAAATCACATAACTAGTAGTAGATTTTAGGTATAGCAGTAATATTATGTGAATGAGTGATCCGGAGCACCACGTGACTGTGCTCCGGGACTACTGACTCGTACCACTTAGGTTGGTTCACCATTGCACTCAAAAAGCAATTAGAGAGCTAGCGGAGGGCATTTGGGTCATTACCTATGTCAAGATGATGGCGCTAGTCAATGCCCTCTTAGATCTTCTGGTTTTGAAGTGTGAAGTTCCTGAATTTCAATTTATTGGAAACGCCACACAACGGATCTAATAAGCCGCAAAAGTTTCAAAAGGAATGAACAATTCAAAAGCTTTGGATACTGTTGTACATGCTTCTGTTCAAAGACCATAATGCCCTTGCCTAGTATTATTATCAACTAGTGCGAACCATGGCTACTTTCGACATTTCATTGACTAATTAAGAGCAGTGCCCAAGTTTTTGAAGAAGTAGGTGCTTAAGTTTGCTAACCATGTCTGCTTGGTGGAGAACAAGCACTGAGTCATAAATGAGTTGATGGGGTGCAAATCTTTGAGTCAAAAGCCCAACTGGGGAACTCAAAAGTTAGTGCAATTCTCCAAATTTAGCCCTCGTTTGAAACCCATCTTGTCTGTTCCAGGACCTAGGTTTTGCAACCCATGCGTGCAAACCCAAGTTGGAAATTGGGTCAAAATTCTTCAAACCAAAGCTTTCGCTTACCTCTTTCCTTGTGACCATTAATCTCAACAGTACGGCCAATGCCATGTCACAGCAAGGAAAATGCTTTGCAAGTTAAATCTCTCTTGACTAACTTCTCCTACTTACCCTTACGCTGCGTAGTAATGAATCTTTCTGATAACTCGAGTGTCCGGACGTGCTTAAGGACATGTCACTAATTTTGGAGACTAATCCCACCATCTCTTAACACTTCCTTACGGCCATGTCATGATAAGGAAATTGTACCATGAATTAAGTCCTTTTTTACATAGGTATTCGGGCCAAATTACACCCACATCGACTAAATTTTTGGAGCCCAATCCTACCGTCCACTAACGGGAAAATTTAAAGACTGAGCTTAGTCCCAGGGACTAACTGCATAATAGTTACACATGACAGGTTTTGAACTTGAGATATTAGTATGGAACAAACTTCTAAATCTCACGCCTTAACCATCAAACCTAGCCCGGGTTTTTCATAGTCTGTAATATTGAAGCTTTAGCATGAGAAACCTATCCACTAGATTAATAGGATAGGAACAATTCAACTGTCACATGATTGAAAAAGAAAAGCCTGAAAGCTTTGTTATAAGATTTAGGAAGTCCACAATTTACTTCTCAGCAAGTACCAATCACATATAGGATATTTATATTCACACAAAGAAGAATGCAGAACAAGATTTTCATACCGGTTAAACTCATCACGCAACAAAATTACTAGCCTAACTTTGAGGAGGTGAAGGACATTTGGTTACCTTCTTACACATCATGCTTTCAATCACATATAGGATCTACTCCATTTATCAGTGAGAATACCAACCGTTCTATACGTAGAGACGGGGTGCACCGATGGTGCACCGACCGGCGCCGGGACCCCCTTGTGGGTCTCACACGGTCGATCCGAGCCGTCCATTCATCCCAAAATCAAATTCCGATGGGGCCCAAATGAAAAATCACCTCAATCGGACATTCCCAAGTGCTTGATCCAAAATCACCCTATTTCGTTCAAAAAAATTGTAAAGCTAGTTGCTTACATGTTTTGAGTTACTATTTTAAGTTTTAAACCTTATCTTTTGGTATGAGCCACATAAGGCCACCATAGAGTTCCAAAATCCTATATCAAAGGAATTAATACATTCCCTCATACCAATCAGAGGTTAGCTCATCACCCTAATTTCTAATGATATTTAAGTATCTTGGCCAATGGAAAGAAAATTACTAGAACTTGTTTATTACTATGTGGTATGATTGCAGAAAGGCTGCAAATCCATGACACTGATGGTAGTTTAATTTCAACTACAGGATGATTTTTTTGATTGTGAAGTTAGAGATTTTTATGTAGTGTCAAATTAGTGTAAGCAACTAGCAAAAGACAACATAAGCAAGGAACTTCAACTAATATGTTTAATATTGTTGAAAAAAAACTAATATGTTTAATACAGTTTTCTAATTCTTAAACATAATTTCTTTGAAGTATAAAAGTATTTATCCAAGGACACTACTTTTCTTAATTATATTATCGTGACATACTCATATTGCACCTGTACCTAGTTTTCCTTTATCATTGAAAAAACAATTGGCAAAACTATTTCACATCAGGAAAAGTTGGTTGACTTGGAACAGATAGCGTTTGTCATTGCTATAGTATAATATTTTTTGGTATCAACCTTGATGTCTAACATTACTGCGCTTTCCAAAAGACCCAGTATATAAAATTTGTTAACATATATAAAGATAATAACATGTCGCCGCTTAATAGTGCAGTACTTTTTTTCAACTTTGTCGTCTAATTATATCGTACTTTTTGTAAGACCCAACATCTAAAATTGTAGTCATTACCATAATTTAAAAACAGGATCAAATATGTACAATAATTGAAATAGAAAGCTAATGTGAAAAGCATTGCGATGACATCTTACTTTCACACACATCCACATGGAGAAACCAACAACTTGAGAATCTAGGCCTAACTATTCCAAGAAATTGTGTATGTTCACATTCGTGGAAGTTAGCCTCAAATGCATTAGGCAACCTCGTACAATTTGACTAGCATGAAAATGTTCCGAATGGGAGATTTTACCAATCTCAGCAACAAAAATGCGTGGGACTCAGGTACCCGGACATAAATGCCTAGAACCATTCGATTCTTGTAAGTCCCGCGTGCATCATATATCGTACTCACGTGCATCAAACAATTTCAAACAGGTTCTGTCAGATTTTGTGTCCAAATCTATGTTTGAACATCTGCGTCCGTAACATTGCTCTCTTAATAAACGACTTGAATATGAAATCCATCGTTGCATAAGATGAAAATAATTCATTCATGAGGTAAGTGTTATTCCATTTTGCTTACAACCTTTGGTAACCATGTGGTACACAAGTACAGGAGTAAAAATTACTCACCCATTTCAGGTTCTCTTGCTCTTGGTCACAAATTCGAGGGTAATATCTCAAAGCCAAGCCTTGCAAAGTACCCCACAAACATGTT
The DNA here is from genome assembly GCA_963854785.1 of Vaccinium vitis-idaea. Classification (NCBI taxonomy): domain Eukaryota; kingdom Viridiplantae; phylum Streptophyta; class Magnoliopsida; order Ericales; family Ericaceae; genus Vaccinium; species Vaccinium vitis-idaea. Next base: position 35,374,671 of record OY978222.1, read on the forward strand.
CATTACTCTTTAGCCAGAAGAAAATGAGATGACTAGGGAAAAATGGCCATAGATTTGGAACCAGAGGCGTCATCTCAGCACCATGAAAAGCCAAGCCTTGCTAAGTGCATGCTATTCTTGTACAAAATTTAACCAAAGTAAGTAATCGATTCCAAACCCAGCATACCAGTTCTGGAGCACCAAACACAGCCTCAGAAAATTCTCGTCTCTTTGGTGTTTCATTACATTGATAGATTCTTCAACTTTCAAACAAATTGGTGACATACCAACTACCAGTTTTCCAACGAAAAAAGGTGCCCAATAATACGCTTAATTTAAACAAAAAATCCCTAGCAATTCTTTCCTGTTTTATCATTCAGAAAGAAATATGAGCGATTACCATCAAAGAAGGGGTTTACTGTTTTCCGACAAAAAAATATGACCTTACACAGATTTATTGGTTTTTTCTTTTTTCCTTTACATTCTACAAAGAATGAAGAATGACTGATACATACAGTGCCTAAACAAGAAAAAGGAGGGTTTCCGCTCTTCCTTTCCTCCTTTTCATCCAGCGCCTGCCCATAAAATAAAATAAAAATTCAATGTTAATGAAATTGTTTCACTTATGGGATTAAAGACCCAAACAAAATAGTAGGTCAAAATGGCTATCGTGCAGTTGGAAGTATGTGTGACGAGAAATACTAACATATTTGGAGTGCCTCCAAAAATTCCAAGAGTTCGAAGGAAAGAGTGAAAATGACATGAGAGTTACAAAGATCTATATGTATCCTAATCGCAGAGTTAATATATCTACATAGTAATTCTTAAATTATGCACTTTTTTACCAGACTGGTGCAAATCATGTTGTACACTCAATAAATAGTAATATGATCTGTATTCCTATTCATGATCTGAACAGAGAAGCAAAATTGTTGAGGGCATCTAGTAAGTGTGTTGATTACTGTAGAGACTAATCGGAGCTTGATATTTTCACATTGAAAAATGTAGAAACAATCCCGAAAGTTCAATGAAGCGAATTTGTGACAACGCATTTCTATAGAAGCATATGATTGTGAATAACAGAAACAAAAATATGGGTATCTATGGAAGACTAGAACAAATGTCAGAACTGCAGACAATACCTTTGGAACATTCTCATGGTCAATACAAGAGTATCACGCATCCTGCAAGTCCAAAAAAAAAAAAAAGAGAGCACCACATCAGACATCAATGAACTTATCGAGAGGGCGCAACATCTTGGCAGGCCAACAATTTCTCCTTTCGTTCTTCTCCCTCTACTGTATATCTAAATACTAATGCTTCTGAGATATAAGTCAAAGTGAATAGTTTATAAACAGACATTTTAGGGAACTGTTAAGTACACCAGGATCGAAACATCTAAGGTAGTCGCAGCAAATTGGGGAGCAAGGGCAGGAACTCGACAGTAGAATTCCGATGCCACACATGCACCAAAATAAATAGAGAAATGATGCTTTTGGTATTGGCATGGATTTAAACCCCTTAAAAGCGAATCCAATTTCATATCTTTACTTCATTGGAGGTTTACATTCTCATTCAGTTATTTTACTTCAAAATCCAGTGAAGTGGCCTCGGGTTTTCCTTTTTTCATCTTCTAATAGACATGACATAATGAGAACAACAGCAAATTAACCATTCAACTCCCTAAAAAAGTCCAACAACACCTACACAAGCCTGTAACAAGCCTAACAAGTTCCACTGAAACACGTGGGTATCAGGGGACATAACAAGTTCTTGATACTTCTCCCTTAAGTGATTCTAATCTTATTGGGCTTAGGTGCAACACCAGAACAACAGAAAATGGGAAAATGAAGAAGATGAATTCCCAGACCCAATAAAGATAACTTAGCCATAGGATAGTATCATACCGAACATCGTTATACGTTCTGAGCAGATATGAATAGCCATTTGAACATGTTAAAACAAACTGATTAGAACGCCCACTAGGAATTTTGATCTGCAAAGCCATTTATCAGCAAAACATTACAAATCACACCATGCTTCACAGGGGAACTTCATGTACAAATATTTATCATGTCAAGGAGATTTTCTGAAAATCTTCTCACAGAATGGTGCCACAGAGACTAACTCAATTTTCTAAGGTGACAATTAAGTATTACTCATGTCTTTAAGCATCATAACTTGCAACTATATTTTCTTCTCGTGTCACAATACTATTAACTATCTTTGGCTAATTAAACTAGCAGGCCAGCTTTGTACGGAGATTTTAAGGAGATCAAGGTTTACAAACAAACCAACATATGGGTATATTTATGTTTTAGGTGAAGGGCCAGAGCTAGAAACTTTAACTAGGGGAGGCTTAGAGCATGGACTTTCCAAACACGAAATTTGGTCTCGTAATCTTGGCCCTTCCAAGATTAACTTAAGCAAAACTAGAGAATTTTATGTTTGCTATAAAAACTAAAAGCAAAAGTGAAGGAACCTCCCCAGTTTTAGAGATCTTGCAACAAGAAGGAATGACTAGAGCGCTCTACAAGTTATTAGTCAGAGAAAGAAAATCCCGATATGAAAATAACCTCAAGAAAGCAATTGTAGGCTTTTCAGAGCGAAAATGTTACATGACGAGTTTTTTAGTACAACTACAACATGCATGCAAGGTGACTCTCACTATCTAGAATGTCCAACAAGTCGACTTTTAACGAGTTTTTAAACAATCATCATAACTTTGAACAATGGAGGTAGCCCACACACTAAACCTTGAATCGCTACACCGCATTCAGAATGTTCTTTTGAAGGCAATAAAAAAAAGTGAAGAACATACCGATAAATCTTTAGGGAATTTCTCTGCAATTAAAGTATCTAGGGATAGGGATTTGCTATCCTTGATTTGGTAGCCCGATTGTTTCAAAATGAGAGTTGTTGGCTCCCAAGTCTCCGAAGAATCCATCTGTTGAAATTGTAAATGCAATGGAAAGTTAATTAAAAATTAATCATTTTTATGGTAATCTTTCAATAATCGGGTCAAAAGAAAATCTTCAAACAACAGGTATATATCAATTTTATCATTTAAGGGATAGGCATATTAACAGAAGATTAAAATATCAATTATCCATCTATGTTTTCTCTCAACCATTCAGGAGTACAAAGAGAATCAAGACCGTTTTTGGTTTTGGGGAGATCAGCCACTCAATATCTTCTATGGAGAGGTCTGCTACAATTCAATAAAAAGAACTATACGAATCACAAAACTTCCTTCCGACAAAAACGGGAAGCAATGAAAAAGAACCTAGTTGAACCTAAGATACCCAAATTGGCCTTTTCAAAGGTTCATCTACCCTCTGCCTTCAAATAGCATATCATAGATAATGAAACAAAACCATGGCTTTTAGGAGAAGAGTCCACATTCCACAATAACATTTAGGCCTTCTTTCAACATAAAATTTGAAAATGTTACAAGTTTACTCCGTTCAACCGAGGCCCCTTCTCATAGCACCGTCCACACAATTCTTCACACAAATGAACCACTTAGTGGTGGACGAAGGGGGGGCCGGGGCCCGGGGGCCACAACACCACCAAACTTTCGAGTAATCTCATTTTCTTTATGAATGCTTCGACATTAGTCATAGAATTTTGGTGCTTTTGCAACTTCAAAATCTTGGTAATTTTACTTTTGTGGCTTAGCCCCTTAAAAAATAAACATTTTCTACCAGAGTCCCTCCAAACCAAAAACACATAGGCATCCGACCCTCTTTTTATCAAATTCTTACGTCCAGTGATGCTACCACTTCCCCCTAATATCCTCTTCTTCCACCAAGCTCCCAATGTGGTTAAGTTATCAAGGAGTATTCACCATCTTGTGTAGGAATTCCAGTTTCTAACACTATCTTTCAGTCACAAAGACCAAGCACTCTGTCCCTGCCAGATTTCCTCTATCAATTCAGTTTGCCTTTTCTCAACCTTGACCTCCTCCCCCAATGTGGTTCCTCAAGCTTTAGTTTTCCTCTACTTGTTCATATCAATTCCTCCATCAAATAGTAACCAATATGTTGATAGAAACAATTAAACTTACACTTACCTCCACAAGCATTTAATTCATGATTGCAACAAGAAGATGAAGAGTACCACTTGTGATAGATATAATAAAACAAGCAGGGAAGACGCACGCGAGAGAGAGAGAGACAGAGAGAGAGCTCTATTCTTCCCAAACTCTAAAACTTAACTAAAGCATCATAAGTTATTTTCTCTTGGGTAACCTAAAACATCAAAAATACTTCAAATTTGGTACATAACAGAAAGCAAAACTTACATTATGCCGTTTCCATCCACATCACCACTATCGGCCCACCACCCCCTTATCTTAAAAGAAACAGAAAACTACAAGTGCAGATATCTTCCAAGTGGTATATGGGTTTGACAAAGCAAAATTTTACCAATAATCTAGCAAGTTCAGCTTGTGATATTGCTATGTCACTGTATATGCGATCAAATAAATTAGAGATACTCGTCTTATATAAATCTGGAAGCTAAATTCAACCTACCAGCAACAGAATGCTAAATGTGGCTTCGCCTTTAGAGATATATGCGTCAATCTCCAATTGCATATCTGGGTCTGAAGAAACAAGAGTTCTTTTTAAAAAGTATATCGACATTATAACATCCAGGTAGAGAGAGAGAGAGAGAGAGAGAGAGAGAGAGTACCACTTCTATTGATGTAGGACTATTTTAGGTTGTTACCAATCATAGGGCGACCCCTGACGCTCCAAATCTTAGAGGGTTGTTTACAACCCATCGCCCTCTAGTAGTATTCCTCATGGAGACAAAGAACAAGAGGAATACCCTAGAAGGAATATGAAAGTGATGGAAAGTAAACTTTATTTTAGGAAATTGTGAATTCTAGAGAATTGTGTAGACACATGATTCATGAATGGTGTGGTTCATGTATGTAGTTGAATAGTCTCTTAAGTGTTCATGTATGAAGATGATCACGCTGTTTAGATTCATGTACTTGGCTAGGTCCATGTAACTATGAACATATAAACACCTATGTAATCTAATGATAACAGTGTGATGGAGAGTGAAGAGTAGTAGAGCCGATAAACTGCCATGGATAGTCAACTGAGATAAAGATTATTGAAGCATTTTATCACATATTGTGTGTGTTATCTCCTCCCCTATGTCTCTTCCAAATTGTGTGAGTGATTTAGACCCATCACTAACTTCCAACAGAAAGGGTCTCCAATTCCATGGTAATAGCTACGGAGATCCGGTGGGCCGTTCGGGTGGCCTTGCTTTATGGTGGAAGGATGAGGTTGATTTGGAGGTCTGTTGCAAATCCAAGAACATTTTCAGATTCATAGTTACTTGGCCAAAGAATCCTAACAGTTGGCTTTCCACGTTTGTGTATGCTCCTTCTCTTTTGTGAGATTGTGCTCGTTTTTGGAACCAACTCGAGTCTTATAAACTCGAGTAATTAGGTGTTTTGTAGTTCAACTGAGAAATTCGAGTCTTATAAAAGATGCTACTCTACGAGGGATGCCTTTGTGATTCAGATCTTGCTGCTGCTGATATTCTAAGAAAATGTATGACATTTAACCCCGTAGAAAGTGATGGCAAACGAAGTGCCCTAAGTGAGTAACGAAATGTCTATATGTTTCGTTCGCTCATGAAAAACATCATCGTGTGCGAGGGCCGCCCCTGCTCTATCTAACCACTGGAACAGGTATGGAGCCGAAAAGAAAAGATAGAACAACACATTACTATTCTGGTGGGGAGTTCACCTGCAGAGTAGTCTTCATCAGTGCAGAGCGCCATGCCTAGCCAAGGGACGAACTATTCCTTTGCTTATACAGGGCAACTATACAGCCTACAGAGAATGAGGGGAACTCTCTTTCCAAAAGAGGGATTGGTAGTCAAAGTTTTCCAAAAAGATTAGGAAAATAAAGCAATTGCTTGTGAATTTATCCTCCAATTCTCTTGGGTCTGTAGATCAGCCAACAAGGTGGCACATGCAGCATGCAGTAGTGCCTTTGGCACCGAGAGGAGGCTCTCCCCTGGGTGGATTAGATCCCCTCCACCGAGTTTATTTAGCTTTTTTTTTGAACGGCACCGAGCTTATTTAGCTTGCTTTCTTGTGCTTGTAATTCCCTTTTGTAGCCTTTTTGGCATGTCTTCCAGATTAAAAAGAAAAAAACAATCATAAAATTTTAACCGAAAGTCAGGTTTTTAAACAATCCAGGATCAACTTCGAATCCAACAGGACTTCTAGATTCAGACAATTTGGGCTTCATTGGATATTTCAACCTATCAAGGAGTTCTATCTCTAGTTAAATCTTGAAATCCAAGGTACAGGGGGTTCACTGTCCAATGATAAGACGATCCGAGCACTTTCCCATTGGCATTTTAAATAAGTCCCAGCCACGAGCTCTCCTAATTGCTTATAGGATGCAACAAATATGCATTTCACAAGAAGACAGCCGAATAGTTAATTCTGTTTTGAAACGGTAAAAATGGTTGTTAGAAGATTATGTTCCCACATAAGACTCAATGATCTCGAATACAAAAGAAATTTTTGGACTAAGGAGAACTCTTTAACTTTGGATATCTTGGGGGCACTACCATTCTTCTTAGCAATTCACCTTACGATAAGGTAAGTTGATTCCTATCGTTTAAAGATTCTTATGAAAACATGAACGCAATAGCAGAAAAATAACAAATTAGAAGAGGTATAATTTCTGTTTTGTTCATTTCATCAACAAAAGAATGAAGAAGAAACAAGAAAAAGAAAGAAATATTCCAGCTTGCATCATGTAGCCAAATAAAATGAAATTAATCAACAAAAAATGGTTAAATGAACATACCACAGGTAATTTTGTGTAGACCATTGGCAAAATGCCGCACCAGGTTCCCCTATAACAATAGACAGATAGACAAAAGATTCAGGAACCCAAATTTTCATGCAATATGCCTACAAAACATATCCTCTTACTGAACAAGCAGAGAAAGTAGCATCCAAGAGTATTAACATTTGAAATGTTCAAATCCCAGCGAACAACGACTGAAACCCCAAGAGATCTAGTTATAAAGATAGGCGTTGATGGAGTAATTAGTTTTACCCTCTTCCCTTCCTCTCCCAGTCGAACCTCCCCATCTCTCGATTTCTCTCCCAAAATCCCACCAAAACTTTCACGTCTCGCAAAATCAAGTGGGTTCTTTGCGTGTTCAAGCTCGGGTTTTTGCGTAAGGAAGCTTGGAGGGGCTGATTATGGGTGTATTCAAGCTAGGAGAAGGTTAGTGTTTGGAGTTCAAGCTTTGATTCAAGCTCAATCAAGTTGAGGCAGGGGTTTCTTGTTCCTCTCCAAGTGTTTGAGTACCTAGAAACAGTATTTATGATATTTTTGTTATAGTTTTGTTCTTGTGTCTCGTGTAAAATTTTAAAAGGGAAAATTTTAAAACATCGCTCAAACTTTGACCCAAATGTCTCATCGTCCCAAACTTAAAAAAAAAAAAAAACAATTTTACTCTCAATCTTTTAATCTGTTAGAGCATCTCCACTCTTGGACCAAATATTTCACCAAATTTAAATTTGGTGAAAAATCTCCCAAAAACCCACTCCACTCCTTCACCAAATCCTTCACCAAATTTGCTCAACACCAAATTTGCTCAAATTTTTCACCAAATTTGATCAACACCAAATCTTTCACCAAATATTCAAACGGCTTTATTTGTTCCAAATAGGCAACGGCTCAACACCAAAATTTGCAGAGGGCAACGGATGAAAAGGAATTGACAAAATGAAAAAAAAAACTGTTTTTACAAAATGGCGGGAAAGTTTTGGGGCCAAAATGAACAAAAAAACAGTTTTTGACAAAATTTTAACTAGAATTTGGTTAAAAAGGTGGTTTTCCATTGGAAGGGATGTTATCAAATCAAGTTTTTGACCAAATTTTTACTCAAATTTGAGTAAAAATTTGGTGTAGGAGTGGAGATGCTCTTATCAAACTTACTCCCATCGTCTCAATCTGTCAAATGGCTAACGGAATTTTCTGATGTTGACGTTTGGATCAGTCAAATAAGCTTAGTTGGTATACACACCCACTTAAATAAATAAATAATAAATAAATAAATAAAATCAGGCGAAGCCAGTCTCCTCCTTCGGCGGACCACGATGACGGACCACTAAACCAACACCAACTCGTGTTGGGAGTCTGATCATTAGAGGTTCTTCTCGTGTGAGCGTAGGCCTAATCCGTTGGGGAGTGTACATAGTCCACATCACATGGACCCAATATACATTGAATGACCCATATCCACTTAAAAAGGCTAAGCCTTGTAAATGATGAGTCATCCAATAGTATATTAAGGTCCAACTCATTTACCGCACCTATTTCATCGAGAGTCACCATACTCCACGAGAGCCACCTTGTTTGTCAGCCAAGTGCCGCACGCACCCGAAATTTTTCATGCTCCATCAAGAGTACCCACTCCACCGAGAGCCACCTTGCCGCACACACCAAGGATTTTTCATGCTCCTCCAAGAGTCTCCGTGCAAGCCCACAACCACCGACGCATTCCAGGAGAGTTCGCCCATAGATCGTTCGTCATCGACTCTGATACCACTTATTGGGAGTCTGATCCATTAGAGGTTCTTCCCGTGTACGTGTAGGCCCAATCCGTTGGGGAGTGTGCACAGAGTCCACCCATCACATGTACCCAATATACATTGAACGACTCATATCCATTTAAAAGGCTAAGCCTTGTAAGTGGTGAGTTATTTAATCGTATATTAAAGTCTAACTCTTTTTTTGTTTATCCAATGTGTGACTCAATCTTTCACACATGTTTCCAACATATAGTCGAGAGTTTTTGGATGAAAACCCTAACACAACCTCTCCGATTCATAAATCATCCTTAATTCTTTGATTCATTAATTTTGATTTTATTCCCCTGTTCAATTACCCTCAAAATTGTTCTTATTTGTATAAAACTGGTTCGATTTTAGATAGATTATGGTTTGGTACACATGAAAAAGTAGAAAGGCTTTGAGCTTTTTGTTTGTTTTTGCTTGATTTTTCGAAGCGGATTTGTAAAACAAAAACAAAATAAGTTGATTTAACGCTAAAACACAACGACAAATTGAACCGTTTTTGTTCTGATTTGAAGGTTAGTTGGTGGTTTCTTTTTATATCCATTTTGTAAGTGTTGGAAGGAAATGGAGACAGCTGTGAGATGAAGTCTATTCATTTGTGATTGGTTAGGGCCTTTTAAAGGGAACTAGTTCTAGGTTGAGGTTGTAATAAATTTTTTTAACTCAGAGTTTGGAGAATTAGAGGGGCCATTTTATTTTTGTATCTGTGTTCTATCATCTTTCTCTAAAGAGTTGTTGGGATGGCGAATGATGGCCATGGATGGACAAACGGGTTCATTCCGAGTTACTTGATGATCGTTTCTTCCGATGCTTCGAGTGTCGCCTGGTCGGCGGCATATACTGCTTCGACGATGGTGGAGAGGGATAGAGAGAACAACCACAATCAAGTAGTTGAGTAGATTTCTTTCATTACATTTGTAAAACTTAAGAGGGAGAGAGAATGGGAGTTGAGGTACACATGTCATACTTTAAGTGGGTGTGGATATCACATAAGCATATTTAACAGACCCAAACGTCCACCTCAGCAAATTCCATTAGCCATTTGACAAAATGAGACGGTAGGAGTAAGTTGATAACGGAATAAAAGATTGGGAGTAAAAATGATTTTTTTTTGAAAATTTGGGAGTCGATGAGACATATGGGTCAAAGTTTGGGGGGTATTTTGAAATTTTCCCTTTTCAGAAATTAATTTGAAGTACAAAAAATATGAAAAATGTTTTACCAAACTGTGGTAGTGAATTTCACAGTACTGACAGCACTGTCGCATCTTAGGGGAACAACTATGTTTTTGTCTAGGAAGCTTGAAATTTCGATCCTTTTGATTCCAAAGCTAGACTCGAATACCTTCGAAAGTATGTAAGGGTTGTGCCTTAATTTCTTCTAGGCAATAGCAGTTTTTGATTTGAAGTTGATGTACCTTCTGAAACCGTGACTTTGGGTTCCTTTTGTGTAACTTCGGACAAGCATATCTTGGTTATCCGAACTCCGAATAGGGAAAATTTTATATCATTATTGATGTACTGAAAGTCTTCTTTTTAATGGTGGTGGTCTCGAGATCAAATTCTGAATCTATAGAAAATTATAGCCAATTTACGATAGACTGGTTGTTAAATTCCATTCTGATTTTAAAGTTATGATGCATCTTGACTTCATGACTAATTGTGGCGACCTTAACCTTCATTTTGGGTCTTTTGGTTAGTCACTAGAGAACTATAATGATAGTGTTTAGAAGTTATATAGATTCCCTGGATATCCTTGTGATTATATGCAAAATATTATGTTGTACAATGGACACTTGTGATTATTTGGACACATGTGAGAGACACGGATACTTGTAGGACACGTGTGAGAGACACGGGTACTTGTAGGACATGTGTGAGAGACACGAGTACTTATAAGACATGTGTGAGAGACACGAGTACTTATAGGACATGGGTGAACACTTGTTGAGCATTTGTTGAATACATGAGACCTTGTAGTACACGTGGGTACTTGTGGGATACGGAGAGACACTTGTTAAGTTTCGCGTGGCACGTGGATACATGGGAAAGACATGGACTTGTGTATGATGTGTGAGTACCTATGGAGTGCTTGGACATGTGGTGAATGCTATATTATAAATAGTAGTTACACGCATGACATTGATTGGCGTGAGTAGACATACATGTTTGATGAACTTGAAAGAGGATAATTAAATATGCTTGGGCGATTGAATGATAATGAAATTGTGATTAACGGAGGGATTGGAAGGAAAGAAGGAAAACAGTTACTTGGTTGAAATGAACGTTACGGTATTTTGAAGATGGTTTATTGTGAGGGTTGTTGGACCTTGTTAATTGTGTTTCGTGGAAACACATGGAGAATGATTGAGTAGTAATATAGTGAGACATTATGTGGAGAGATGAAAATAGAAGAGTTGATAGCCCAAAGTTATTGTTGTGTGGAGTGAGCAAATAGTATGCGAAGTGTCGTTATGCTAAAAGGTAAAGTAGAGTATTTTGTCTTAAGTTTAATTGTGGACATTGGATACGATTATTCATCACTTTCATTATATCTTGTTAAGCATTTATAAACTTATTAAAGAAACTTTTATCGGGCGAAGTGAATGCTCACCCCTTGCCGTTTGCATTAGAGTGCTTGAAGTGTATGATTCTTTGAGAGCATGATATGAAGAGCATCTGCATCATTTAAAAAATCTTGTCTTTTGTGAATGAAATATGTAACTCTAACCTTTCCTTTCCTTTGAAGTCCCGAAAGAATGTATTAACTTCTATACTTTAAACATATTTTTTTTTTGGATATGAATACCCGATGTAGATTATGGTTGGTTAATGAGATTGAAGTTGTGAGATGACTTTTGTTGAGAATATAAAAGATTATTGTTATACTTTGCTAGGAAAATGATTATTTATTTTTAGGTTGAAAATTGAGGGCGTGACAACCTTTAAGCTTAATCTCATTTCTGCGCAAGTAGATAGTTCTATGAAAAAATTATACAACAAGACCACGTCTTTAAAAATAAGGTTTGAAGAAAACCTGACGGCCGTGACCATCCTTTGGTATACACTCAAGAGCAATAAGTTTATCCACATCATCGGCAGTGACAAGATATTCTGGATATGTAGCTCCTGAATGCCAAAAAGGAAGGGGAGAGAGAGAGAGAGAGAGAACAAATTAATAAGAAGAAAAAGACTATAGAAATCAATTTCTTTAAGTTTAGGTATTGTATTGCCAATGTTAGGGCATGAGTTGGGCGGCCTCTCCACTTAATTGCCAATTGGTTTTAAGTTGGATGTAGGGCCAACCCGGACTTGTTAAGGGCTTAAAGCGATTAAAAAAAAAAAGTATGGGCCTTTTACGAATTCTTAAGATAAGAGTAAAATAAAAAAATAAAAAACTTTCCCAATTTCTAAAGCCATTAGTAGCTAACAATGTCATGTTTTCCTTGCACAAACAATTTACAACAAAAGCAAAATACTTTGTTAGAAGTACTTAAATATATAAGTCACCTCTTATCTTCTTTCCGTTTGACAACTGTGGATGTAGTGAAAGGAAGTGAAATGCCTACCCTCCACATCCTTAGGAAATTGATCTCCATCTCTTCTTAAAGGCCCTCTTTCTACTACAAATTCAATGAAATTTTGATCAATCTGTCCCAATTACTTGGATCATAAATGTTTATAAGTCCACATTCACAATCCAAATCTCGTTATTAAGAGTCTAAGACTATAAATTAATTATTAAAGAGGGGTGGGTTGTTTTTGGGTAGATATATACATGAGACTACTACATATGGGGGGCCCTAAAAATTAACCATTTTTGGTGGGCCTAAAGCCTAGTCACCTTGGGCGAAGCCCCAGGGCCGGTGCAGCCTAGTCACCTTGGGCGAAGCCCCAGGGCCGGTGCTAGTTGGACGTTTTAACTTGGTATCATAGCAAGAAACAAACTGTTGTTGCAAGGTATAACGCAGAAGCAGAATATCGAGTCATGGCTCACACTATATCTGAGATTGTATGGGAGCGAGCTTTACTTGAGAGGTTTTAGTGTGCAGTTTACATATACCTGTGTATTGTGATAATCAGGCAAAAATACATATAACTTCCAATCTGGTATTTCATCCAAGAACCAAACATATTGAAGTAGATTGTCACATTGTTCGAGAAAAGATAGATGGTGGTGTGTTAGCTACTCCCTTCGTGTCTACAGGAGCTCAGTTGGCTCCTATTTCACCAAATCATTGTTCAAACCACGTTTAAAGAGTTGTTATGTAACAAGCTTGGATTTTGTGATATTTATTCTCCATCTTGAGGGGAGTGTTTGAGGCTATGTTCGGAGAGGCTTTTGAATGCGTTTAAAAAATGAGGTCTTGAAACACTTTTAAAAAATAGACTTTTCCTCCTCTTTTTTGAACTGACTTTTCCTCCTCTTTTTAAAAACTGACTTTTCCTCCTCTCTCCATACGTATACATTTGACCGGCAAAACCCAACTAGTGGGCCCCCCACTCCAGAACTCTTTCTCTCTCTCTCTGTGCAAAACTGGGCCAGCGGGCCCCGCACTCCAAAGTACAATGAATTGCTCTCTCTCTCTCTCTGTGCAAAACTGGGCCAGTGGGCAAATATGCCAAACGAACAAAGCCAGAATATTTTAGAGTATTGTTTAGTGGTTTGTCCCATATTAGTTAGTTTAGTCTTGTAATGGAGTATCTCATAATATGAGATAATGAGTATTTGTGTTATGGTTAATTAACACCCTATATACTTTTACTCTCTCAAATAATAGCCAAAAAAAGTCACTGGAAAGAACCCTTACGAATTAAGCAGAAAAGGTCATTCCAATACTTACCCTTTATGTACTGCCTTGTTCCATTCCGATGATAACGAACCCACTGACATACAAAAAACAATCTTTATGAAAAGAGAGTTTGACTTTTAACTTTATGGAGGACCGGTCACAGATTAACTATTTATAATGAAAAAGGAAGTATTCCCTTCGTCCGGATTTTTTTTCCTCATTCTATTTAAAAATTACATAAAATATTATAAAATATAAAATATAAAATATAATCATTTGAAAAGTAGAACAAATTCTCAAAATGGTCTAACAAATCCGGGCGAAGAGAGCATGAGACAAAACATTTTACCTGAAACATGCAGCGGGAAGTTCCACGAACAGGAAATCCACATCCTAGAAGTTGATACCCCGGTTTAGCCTTGCCAATAATTTGGAATTTCTCTATCCCAGGGCCCTCTTCAAATTGCAACAGATTAGGTTAGACGTTACGGAATTTTTTGCACATTTCTTTGCAAATAATAAGATCCAATACCTTTTGAACCAGGAGCAAACTCAGGTGGATCAGGACATAAACTTTGCTCAGCTCTTTCTGATGAACCATCTGGGCCCACTAACATCCTGCAGAAGTGCAGTATTAAGAAGACATTGCAGGGCTTATTTTTCTGACAAGCAAGTAGATAGTTATGGATGAATAGTGTATATATATGAGGCCCATTCCTATAAGGGATCCCACACTTTGCTAAAGTGTGGGACTCATGGTTCCCGATAATATTTTGATGATCCAAACCCTTAAAATGTGTTTTTAAGGATCTTTGGGAGGAATTACCAAAAAAAAAGAGCCGGGAAGGGATTAACCGGGAAACTGAGTTTTATCGAAAACTGCTCAGATCAAGCCCTTCTTGGTTTCTTTTATTATTATTTTTTCCTTTTTTTTTTACGAATCCTCACGGTGGACCTTAAAAACACTTTTTAAAAATATCTAATGGTTCGGATCATCAAAATTCGATCCGGAAATGAAAGTCCCTCACCGTAGCAAAGTGAGGGAGCCCTCATATGGAAATTCTTATATATATATATACAATCCCGTTCTACTAAGGACTCCCTCAAACTCCCAATTTGTGGACCTCATGGATCGGAGTCGAATATCGACGATCTGAACCGCTCAATGTGTTTAAAACGTGTTTTTAAGGGTCACCGCGAGGATTCGTCCAAAAAAAATACCCGGAAGGGCTTCATTCGAGCGTTTTACGATAAACTATAAATGTACGGTTATTATGAAAAACTACTCGGATGAAGCCCTTTAGGGTATTTTTTTTTTTTGTTTGTGATTCCTCGCGTTGGCCATGGAAAACATGTTCTAAACACATTGAGCGGTTCGGATCTTCGAAATTTGGTCTGGAAAATCAAATGTGAGCCGTCCAATGTGTTCAAAAGGTGTTTTCAAGGGTCTACGCGGGAAATCTTCAAAAATAAATACCGGGAAGGGCTTGATCCAAACAGTTTTTCACAAAACTGTATAAGTGTGGATACTTGAAAACACCTTCTGAACACATTGGATGGCTCGGATCGTCAAAAAAATGCTCGGATCTAGGAGGACCGGAGGTCCGGAGTCTGGAGGAGAGCTCCCCCTGTATATATCTATATTACATTACACAACGGTTTTGAGAAATGTCTCTCTCACAACTGTCCTCCATGGCACATTAATACAGTTTTGCGAAAAACTGCTTGGATCAAGCCCTTCCCAGTATTTATTTTTGAAGATTTCCGGTGCGGACCCTTGAAAACACCTTCTGAACACATTGGATGGCTCGGATCGTCAAAAAAATGCTCGGATCTAGGAGGACCGGAGGTCCGGAGTCCGGAGGAGAGCTCCCCCTGTATATATCTATATTACATTACACAACGGTTTTGAGAAATGTCTCTCTCACAACTGTCCTCCATGGCACATTAGAGGGTCGTGATTGAATTTTAAAGTTTATTCTTAACTAATCCAATGGCTGAAATTAGTTTCATTTCAAAATTCAAAACCCTAAATTAAAGGAATCTATTCTATATTATAAAACAGAGTGGTTTTTGTCAACAGATACAAACCCAACAAGCTCAAAAACCGTCCGATCAACATTTAATGTTAGTTGTAGCCGTCCGATCGAAAGAGTACTTCCTAATATAAACCACCCTAACCTTATGAGAGGTAAGTTCTTTCCATTGATTGCTTTTACGTTATTTCCTTAAAATTGAATCAATTATCCTTTTGAATTCAAATCAACTAAACAAATGGTTTTCCAAAATAATTTCCTTACATTCAACTCAATAATTGGTTTTATGTTGTTTCCTTTTAGGTTGATTCTCCTACATTCAGAAAGGAAACAAACTCCATTTGGATTCATATACGGAAATGAAAAAAATCATTTTTTAAAAAGTTGATGTTGATAATTACATTTTTCTTTAATAATTAGCATTCACAAACGTTTTCCTTAAAAAATGAATCTACATTTTCCTTGATAATCTATTCTGAACTTAGGTTTTTCTTTTCTAAGCACACACATAATTCTTCTAATTCGTAAGCTTCTCCAAGAAGAGGAGAAATCAGCTTCCTTCGTACCTTGATCGGAGAATTGTGTGTGTGCTGAGAAAAGAGTTAGAAGAATGGATATGAGTTATTAAGATGATCAAAACTTAATTCTGGAAGAGAGAGGTTCATTACCTCTGGTTTGTTAGAATAAGAGGTTATCAAATCTTTATATTTTTTTTTCCATTATTTTACACATTTTCTCCCTCTCTCCTTGGGTTAGATGTTTTGAGGCCCTTTCGGGTCATGTTGTGTGGGGTAGTGTATATTGTTTCTCTTCATGGATTGAGATGTCTTAAGGTAATATCTATATAGGTTATAATCGTACCACGATAGTGTTGGGATGAGTAGACGAGATCTATGGTTGAGGTAACTTATTTCGTGACCATTTTATTTTGCAAGAGGAAATTCTTTCTCATTTAATTTTTTTTTATATGTTTTATATTGTTGTTCATATTCTTAATTTTTCTCTTTGGACAAAGTAGGTATTCAAGAGTGATGAAGACAGTTGAAGACATTTCAAAAATTGATGATGAGAAAGTTCAAACATTCATGCTCAAAAGTGACAAATAAAAAAATCGGGAAGAACATATCTGAAGAAGTTTATTAATAGTAAAAGTTTTACAGAATAGAGTTTGATGAAAGAGCATCACAATGCAAAAGTTTATGAGGAAGATATTCTCTTTAAACTTCTTTTTCGGTATTCATTTTTCATTTTTTTTAGCTATTAATATTTTCATGTGAGATTTATTTATGTTTTAGGTATTTCTAAAGTATACAACAAATATGCTATTTTTCGACATACTTTTTTGGTGCCTTGAATTGATGTGTGCCATAAAGATTTAATGTAGTTTTTTTTTAATTCTGAGATTTAATATAGTTGATTATATGAAATCTGTTTAAAAACTTATTTGAAACATTACTTTTAGGAGAGGTCAACTTGATTGGCAGGGTGGTCAACAACAGAGAGTGGTAATTCATTTAAATTGTGTTCAAAATGCGTTGCTTCGTGCCTTTAGGCACGGGCAATCCCTAGTATATATATATATATAGTGCAGCTAAAAGAAAGAGGACTAGTTTGCTGAAAGAATGCAAATTAATAAAGAACAGGGATTTCCCTGAAAGTTTGTGTTGCAAAAGCAGAAGTGCGTTGAATAAAAGTAAACGTAGAACAAATGCATCAAGAAAGACAGAAAGTAGCCAAACCGAAATCCTTCCCCAGGCAGCGAAGAATGACTGCATAATTGTGGAACACTGCTTTCATCTGATCCCTGAGTCACATCCTTCGATTGTCTCCTTGAGTAACCATTGTCCTTTCTCTCCCTCAACCACCGATCCATACTGTGAAATGCCTTGGTGATCATTCCCTCTGTTCTTCCTTTCTGTTGGGATAGTAATGTAAAAACAAGGTTGCCCAACACCACATCAATCGTTGGCCGTGATTTTCGATGTTTATGCAAACAACGGTTAGCAAGTTCAACAAAAGTCTTCAGAGAACGCGGTGCTATTTGTCCACAGAGATAGGGATCAATTACTCCATCAAGTTTTCCCTTTTTGATGCAATGTTGAGCCCATTGAACTAAACCGATTTGCTCCTCCTCCAGTCTTGTATCCACGGCTGGCCTCCCACATAGCACTTCTAATAATACCACACCAAAGGCATACACATCAGATTTCTTGGTCAGTCTCCGGGTTAGAAAATACTCTGGATCCAAATACCCCCATGTGCCTCTCACATCCGTGGTAACATGAGTTATTGAATGACTTGTAGTACCTTTTGACAACCCGAAATCACAAATCTTAGCTACCAAGTTACGGTCCAGTAGAATATTTGTTGTCTTCACATCTCGGTGTATGAGACTTTGATCGGTACCAGCATGAAGGTAGTGTAGTCCTCGGGCGGCACCAATACAAATAGTAAGCCTTTGCTCCCACGAGAGAGGAGAAAAACTCCGACCACTTGTTGTTGCACGTAGCTTATAAAGATGATCGGCGAGGGTCCCTAGAGCCATATATTCGTAAACAAGGATCATCTCCGGAAATTCGTCGCAGTAGCCGATAAATGAAACAAGATGAGTGTGCTGGAGATTTGAAAGCATCTTGACCTCCGTCCAAAACTCTCCTGCGCCTTGTTTGGATTCAGCTTTCAACCGCTTTATGGCAGCAGCCATAGTGCAAAGCTTCCCCGTTTCCAATTCCAAATAACTAATGTAGCCTCTATAAACTTTGCCGAATCCCCCGGTCCCAATGACTAATGCATCATCAAAGTTGTTAGTCGCTGTTAGTATCTCATCCAGTGAAAAGAGACGACAAGATACATCCGAATGAATCGCACCACTACGGATTGCATTGGACGAGGCTTGCATGTTCTTCAGAGAATGAATTTGCTAGTAACAATGGTGATGGGAAT
Source organism: Vaccinium vitis-idaea (assembly GCA_963854785.1). Taxonomy (NCBI): domain Eukaryota; kingdom Viridiplantae; phylum Streptophyta; class Magnoliopsida; order Ericales; family Ericaceae; genus Vaccinium; species Vaccinium vitis-idaea. Next base: position 35,393,065 of record OY978222.1, read on the forward strand.
GAGGAGTCTTCTCACCGCAGTTGAGGGCGATAATTAGGTGATAATTAAGTGGGAAGGCATGAGAGGGAGTTAGGAAATTAATTGAGGTCAATTTGTAGTGGCTGTGCCCCCCTCCCTCCACGCGGTTTGTAAAGTTGCCCCTCCCGCGCGGTTCGCCATGGATGATTTCGGGAAACCTTCTTGGAACTTGGAAGATAAATTCTCCGTGGGGTCGACCCATTTTTCTAGAAACCTGCGGTTCACAGGAATTCTCAGTGGAGTTTTTTTCCAAACGGCTTTTTCAATTGGACGGACGGTTGAGAATCCACAGCACTTTTTTGACATTACTCTGAGCAAAATTTCAGAGAAAAGTGCGAGACATTAACTTGGGAAATTAAATTGCATGAATACCGCTTCAAGTTTCACAAGTTTCGAACATCCGGTGTCATTTTTTTTTTTTTTGGAAGAATAGAGAGAATTGCATTAAATAATAAGAGTTTACAAGCGACGGTGTCTTTTGTGCTAGAAAAAGTTTTTAAAATCTCTTTAAAATAATTTATAGTGTCTAATTATATTTGATAAATAAATGGGTGGTTATTGGATATTAATTTTTGTAACTCCCCACACATATTATCATGGGATTTATGCCCTATATTAGATGATATTTATGGGTTTCTATATCATATAATTATTAACCTTTGGTCTATATATATGGTGTAGAAAATCACAAGTGAAGAGAGTATTTTACTTGATAAAATTAGGAAGCATTGCTTGTGTTGTTTTACAAGCTAAGTGAGATATAGTTTGAGTATCTAATATTTTGAGCATACGGGCAATTCTTGATTCGTGTGGAAAGCTTTAACTGCACACAAAGCTTCCGTGGATGATCGTTGTATCTTGGGAGTGGAATGTCATACAACTCAGTGCAAGCGGGGACATATCTTCTCTTAGGAGAGCACTTTACGCGTGCCTCGATCAATATAAGTGTTTCTACTCTCTCTTATTTTATATTTGTAGTATCATATATTATTTGTTTGATGTGTCATTATCTCCAATTATATCAGTTTACAGAAATTCTAACGAATATTTCCAACGTACATTTTGTTTATTCTAAAAAAAACTACTCCCTTTGCCTTTTGATGGTCTCCCATGAAATGAAAAGACGTGTAAGTTTCGGATAAAAAAAAATAAAGCACTACTGCACAAGATTTTTCCAGTCGCATTTTCATAATTCCCTACGAAAAAACGTGTAATTTTTGGGTTAAAAAAAATAAAGAAGTTGGAAACTTATAGTTCTAAAATACCCATGGTTTAGAAAAAGGTTTATTGCTGCAGCTGCAAATAGGGGATGTGTTGGGGTACGTATGGAATGGATTATGGTCCTGTGGAATGGGTTATAGTCCTAATTGTAAGTTCTCCTCAAACTTTTGGTGGTCCATTGCAAGACATTTACCGCAAGGGCCACAGGATTACCGAGGTTTGTGTGCCACTGCGGACCAAAAATACAAAACAGTTTCAGTTTTGTCTTTCTCCTATTCAACAAGTTGGTTTGGAGTGAGATTTTTCTGAGCTAGCTTTAGACTCAGATGCTCAAGATGTAATAGAAGCATATCTCTGCGTATCCACAGAAGAAAGACGACAAGAACTAAAAATTATAGTGCTGTTTGCCGGTTGTCAATCATCAACTTCCTCAACATTTACAAAGAAGAAACTTATAAGGAATTAGCCAATCAGCATCAAGCCATCAACTTCCTCAACATTTGCAAAGAAGAAACTTGCAACGAGCAAACCAATCCTCACGTCGGGAAATATATTGCCAATCAGCATCAACTTCCTCAACATTTGCCAAGAAGAAACTTGCAACGAGTGTTATTTAACAGTTCGGATCATTTGTGCGGGACCCGAAAGTGGGCCCCATAAAATTACATTTTGCAAAAGGTTTGGTTTTACACCAAAACGTTGCCGTTTTGGCTTTGGGACAGGGCGGGACACCATTTTCCCGGGACAGCTGATCCGGAGCCAGAGGAGAGAGAGAGAGAGAGACAGTGGCGGAGCCACATGTGGACTAGTGTTGGCCTATGCCCACTGGATTTTGGCGGAGCCACATGTAACTCTTGCACATATTTATGTGGGACTTAAGGCTAAATATTTGAGTTTTACCTGAATATGCGATGAAGGCCCATAAAAAAAAGTATAGAGAAGTGAGTTAGAGCATCAAATGACGATGCCCTAGAGCCACTGAATAACTACTCACAAACAAGTCTCAATTCACTGAATTTTTGCCTTGAAATTACATGGTTATGAAACCTAGACCTTCACTAACTTAAATCCCAGACCTCCCAATTCACTGAATTTTTGCCTTGAAATTACATGGTTATGAAACCTAGACCTTCACTAACTTAAATCCCAGACCTCCCCCTTGGCAGCTAAGGAGTACAACCAAATAGGATAAAAGGCACATCTGTTCATAAAATGTAAGTCAAGCGAGACTTATTTCAAATGAAAATTAAGACATGTTTTCTTGGTCCGGACGAAGGGTACCGGTTGGTGTAGTTTTGCTCCAGCATCTCGGGTCCGGACCAGGTAAGCTTGCAAGTTGGTGCCGCTGGTGATCGCCCCACATGGGGCTGCCCCGTGAGGGGCATTGGGGGAAGAGCGAGTGGTGAGAGGATTGCACTATGTTGTTGGCTTGGAAGGGAATTCAAGTCAAGGTGGAGATTGTTGGAGATATGTCTTGAATTCAAGACGTTCGAAGAAAGGTACAATTTTTTGTGCGAAAATGTCAGTTTCAGCATCTCTGGACTGGACCAAGGGAAGTCGGTTCTGGACTAGCGAATCTGGGACGTTTTGGGAGCTTGCAGCATCTCTTGTCCGGACGGAGAATTTTCTTGGTCCGGACGAAGGGTACCGGTTTGTGTAGTTTTGCTCCAGCATCTCGGGTCCGGACCAGGTAAGCTTGGTTCGGTCAAACGGGGCGGCGGCTGCGCATTTTAATGTGTTTTTTGACCTAAATTGTATACTTTCTTATAAATAGGAGCCTTGTGGCCTCCTAGGGTTTAGTCTTGACTTGAGATTTGAGATATCTAGGGTTTGGAGTCGTCTCTTTCGTGTATGTGAGACTTTGATGCTCTGTTAGGATTTCTAATAGAGATTTGCTCCTAGATATCTATTGGATGCTTCAAGTAGAGTTACGGGTATAGCCGGCTCTTTGTAATTTCTCCCCATTGATAGTGAATCCTCTTGCTCTTTCCCCGTGGACGTACCTCTAGAGCTTCCAAAAAAACCGGCGTTTATGAATTGTGCCTTTACTTACTCAATTTTCTAGCTACGCCACGGGAGAAGAAATCATTATGGTCTGAGCAAAATACCTTTGAAACACGAGCAAATATCACTACAACACAAGAGAAGTAACGTAGATAATAAAAAGGACTACACAAAAGCCATCGACAGGGCCGGTCCTAAGATTTTAGGGCCTAAGACAAATTTGTGAGGGAAAAAATATTCTTATGGACCGGGAAAAGAGAGGCCTTGAACTATGTATTTATTGGATAGCAAAATTAAGCATTTCCAATGGGCTAGCTAGCTCATTTGTTGTATAAGTGATATATTACATATCTGTCTATACCTCTTTGGGGCCCTAATTTTGGGCCAAAATTCGGGGGCTTGAACGGAAACCCCAGGCAACCCAATCCATACAGAACAGTAGTTCAAAGTTCACCGCCTCGTGCTCCTTAACTCAAGGCCGGCCCTGGCCATGGAAAAGTAGTTCAAAGTTCAAACATAACCAAAGTGAAACAACTCTAAAGCTTGAACGAAACCGCAACCCAATCCATACAGAACATATTCCTTAACGGGCCGTTTGGATGACGTATTAGTTTGAGAGGGATTAAATAGTAAGGGGGGATGAAATAGTCGGGGTGATTAAATAAGAAGGGTGGACCCACATTGATGTGACAGATAAGAAGTGAGGATTAAATAGTCCATGGTTTGGATGAGAGATGAAAAATGAGGGATAAGGAGAGTGGATGATGTAAAATCATGTCAAAAGACATATTTGCCCTTTCATAAGCCGTTATTAGATTATTAAATAAATTATATAATAATTTCAAAAATAATTAATTTATTAAACTTAACAAAAATTAAGCTATAATAAGTCCTAATAAATTTTTATATAAACTAAAATTTTTAAATATTCAAAACATGTAATATTTAAAAGTTTTCTTTTGTTTAAATATTCAAAAATAATTAATTTATTAAATATTCAAAACACATATTGCATATTTTTTTGTTTAACATTTTTTTCTAAACCCAAGAAAATTAAATAAGGGACAAGTGGCCCAGCCACTTGTTTAACCCGTAACCCATCTTCTTCCCTCATTCTTCTTTTTCTTCTTTACTCTCTCTCTCTCTCTCTACGAACTGCTACGGCCGGCACCAGTGACGAAATTGGCCCGACCACCACCAGCATCCATCTCCTCCCGCCGCCTCACCATCATCGTAGCAGCTCCGGCGAAGCGAGCTCTATCTAGTCCGACCGATGGTAATTTCCGACCGACGGTAATTTCTCTTTTTTTTTTGTTCAAGATCTAGTTTCATTTGCAATTTTTGGGTCTGAAATTTGGGATTAGGGAGGGTAGGGAGGTAAAAAGGCCATGGATGAGGCCCCTGACTAATTTCCTACACACCGCTTGTATTTAGTCAGGGGGAAGAGGGATGAGGGCATGCCGGATTAATTAGTCGGGGGAGGGGTTTGGTGCTCCCAAAGCTTGGATATGGCGTGGGGCCGGGATGAGGAGGAGGAGGATGATTTAGCTGGGGGCCAAATCCTTCATCCAAACGGGCTGTAAAGAAAGATCCACTCAAACTTACCACCTAATTGAAACAGTCGCTCCCATCATTTTCTTCCCCACCTGAATGATATTCAACGTCATTGGCGGCGGCGAACCTATCGTCCGAAGCGTTGACAAAGTCATCCTCGGGATTGCCCTCATCAGTATCCAATACGCCCAATTTCCAAGTCATCCTTCAATTCATCAACCTCTCTGAGCAAAACATCTAGACGGAAAAATACGAGCGGTGTGTAGGACCGGAAACAACGAGCGATCCATTTATAAAGTTGCCCTTCGAGAAAAACCATACAACTTCGACAATTAAGATTCAGGAAACATTGTTTCTCTTCGCCTTCAAAGAAAAAGCTTTCAAATCTAGAAACATTGTGATCCTCTTGGTCTTAAAAAAAAAACGACTTATAGTTATATACCCAGCTGTAATTGTAATTAAATCCAAAAAATAACACCATAAAACTCAAAAAAGTCTTTGGTTTCACAAACGATCCAATAAATGTTACAAGTCGAGCATCGTTTAAACTATGAGTATCGTTATAAGGGATGAAAAAGGAAGGAGTATGTTACAATGACATTTCCATGCAGCAACATCATTTTCAATCCATTCAATTTGAATCGGCATTCTACATCACAATGATTTTGAAAAGACATCCACAGGGATGGTAGTCTTGTCTCTAGGAGTGGTGTGCATTTGAGGTGCTTATGTGGTGTATCCATAGCATTATTGATACTTTTATGTATATGCTTCGTGTGGGGGAGTTCTTCACCGGACTGGCCTCTTTGCTCGTTTGGAACTGCGCTGAGGGGGGAGGAGCTGGGCTGAACGTCACCTGGTCCCTAGGGACTCATCGGAGAGGGGCGCCGGAGAAGTTGGGGTACGCCGGAACGGTACCTGCACAAGAGAAACAACCACGTCAGTACCAAGCCCGGACGGTGGTGGTCCGGGAAGGTACTCCGATGGCTAAGTCAGCGACGGAGGGAGAAGTATAGTGGAGAACTAGAGAGAAGGTGCAGTCCAGAGCTAAATGTAGAGAGAAAGGGCGTTTTTCGGAGGAGAGACCGACCTCTGTATGAAGGGGGTGAGAGTCATATTTATAGGTGAGGGAGCGCGTGTTCGGCACGCCCTTCGGGGGCCTCACGCGCCCCGCTCCTGACATCGCATTAAATGCACTGAACGACGCATGCCCCCCTATCGGCGCCTCGGCCGCTGTGCTCTCAGAGGCGTCACGTGCCCTTAATGTCCCTATCAGTCAGATCCCCCACCCCCTGCAGGCGTAGGTCTGCAGGGTTGGTGGCTTGCCATGATGAGGTGCACGTGAAGTAGTCAAGCTCATTAATGTGCCACTCAGACTGTCAGGAGGTGCCTCGATCAAGCCCCCCCTGCCACCTGACGCGACCCGCCCCGGTACCGAGGCCAATATACTCGGTCCGTGTACCCTCGGGAACAGTACTACGAAGGCGTCTCCGGATGCTCTCGGCGCGGTCTCCCGAGGTGAGAGTCCGGCCGGACCTGTTACCTCCGGGGGGAAGCCTCCCCCGGAGTTCCGTGTTGATTAGGTGGGACCCCCTTTGGACCCTTGTCCCCTCGGGGTGACACCGCCGAGGGTATGGAGACCCCCTTGATCCCCCGGCCGCTACAATAGCCCCTCAACTTCCTCAGTTCCGGCCAATTGGGGGAGTTGATAAGCCCGAGCGGCCAGGCCGAGTCATAGCTTTTGGCCGAGGGAATTGAGAATATGACCCTCTGGGCGGCGGGGTACCCGAGCGCCAGGCTCGGAACGTCACATCGCTCTGAAGCTGAAAGGACGTGTGATGCGACGTTCGGGCTTATCCGATGTCAGAGAATCCGTGACGTGACTTGATGTCATCTGCCACGTGTCTCCTCGGCATTCGTCCGAGGGCCGTCGTTTGGGATTCGCGCCAAACGTTTCAAACCTGGTGGACAGGTGTCGAGCCCCCGTTGGCCAGCCGAGCCGGCGCGACGCTTCCCGAGCCGGCGCACCGTTTCCCCAATAAATGCGACGCCTCACACTCCCCCTCCCCCACTATAAATCCAACTCGGGAAGAGGGGGATCGTACCGTTACTCTGTCGATTTTGCCTCTCACCGGAAAATTTTACGCCGCCGTGGAATTCCAAGCGTCTCAACCCCAGATCTCGAGTTTCAGCCACTTCCACCACCAAAACTCAAGGTAAATCGCTTCCTCCCTTCTTTTTCATGCTTTTTGGTGTCTTTTGAAGCGTTTTTACACGTTTTTTGAGTGCTTTTTTGCGATTTTATGAACTGCTCTGTTTTGTTGAGTTTTCCGGCGATTGTTACGGCGGCGTACGGCAGCGTACGGCGGCCGTTTTCTGGGCAGGTTTGAGTATTCAACGTGTTCTTCCGAGGACAGGTTGAATACTCAACCTGTTCTTCCGAGGCCTTACGCCGAGGGTTTCGTCCCCTCCCCGAGCGCACACACCACACCATATGTCCAGCCGAGAGTAAGCCGAGCGGGAAGGTCCCCTTGGTTAGCCGAGCGTATTCCATATAGGAATACGCCGTTGCACCCCTGCCCTTCATGCAAACAACTGCTGATGGGTTCCTTGTGCATTCTTCTTTTCTTTTAGGTTCTTGGCTGGATGAGCAACGAGCCCTTTGTCATCTCCGATAGCGACGAGGACGCCGATTTTGACCAAGCACGAGAGTACATCCGAGAGCTCGGGAATCGATACAGATCACGAGCCCCGACCGCGCTAAACATTCCTCCCCTCCAAACAGTATATCCCGAAGCGTACAGCAGGATGGAGGGAGAAAAAACCAATCCCGAGGCAGAGGCCTCGCCATCCCGGGCCGCTGAGCGACCGGCATCACCGAGGGCCCCCGAATCTCCCGAGGTCGAGATATACGAACCGATCATCGAGCCTCCGGAGATCGTCGAACTAAGCAACGGGGACGGAGAGGTGACCCCGGGCAACACTTCTGAACAAAATCCTCCCGAGCAGGGCGAAGGGGAGGAACAGGCTCCGAGGACGCAGCGAGCCGAGACTCCCACCCTCGCCCTTGGTGAAGAATGGGAGGAGGTTCCAATCCCAAAGTACGGGGAGGGAGAGTGCCCTTACCTCAAAGAGTTCGACCCTGCGTACCCCGAGCGCCTGGTCGCGTTCCGAGAGCGGTACGGTATCCCAGCCGACGTGGAGATCGAGCTGCACTTCGGGGACCGGATCTACTACGGGGACGACCATGTCACGGTCCCCCTAATGGCCATCACCGAGGGAGGCCTCCGCTTCCCGTTCCCGAAGATGGTCCGCCAGTTCCTCCACTACTACGACCTCGGTCCTCACCAGGTCGTGGTCAACGTATACCGGGTGCTGTGCTCGGTGTTGAAGCTGGCCGAGGCATACAACATCCCGGCGACGGTGTACGACGTCCTCGGGATTTATCTTGTGGGCCTCAGCCCAAAGTTCCGACGGTACTACTTCGCCGTTCGGAACGAGTATGATCATTTGATCAAGGACCTCTACGACTCCGAGGAGCACCAGTACAACTACGTGACGGTGAGGGGGAACTACTCTTGGGCCCCCGAGGAGCCTCACACCTGGCCTCTCAACCACCGCCGAGGGGACCCCAGTAAGCCGATGACTTATTGAATTTTAGCTTTCCGTTTTCCTTTGCTGTAAATTTTTTTAAATTATTGCCGAGGACTCATGAACCTGCTCCTTTGTTTTTGCAGTTACCTCCGCTGTCACCAAGCGGCTACTCGATCTCTCGGACGACCGCATTATTCAGGCTCTCTTCGCCCACGGACAGTAGCAAGCCCATCTCCTCCTCGGTTACATACCAAGCTATCACGGCTTTTTGCACCGGGGTACCACACCGAGGGCAAGCAACCGCCGAAGGAGAGAGAGGGTCGCTATCCCGGACGAGGAGCTTGAGCAGCTTTGGGGCCGGGAGAGACAACCGAGGAACGAAATGGCCGCCGCATCTGAAAGGCCCACTCTCGCCCAACTAAGGCAACAACAGCAGAGGGAGCGCCGAGGGCGCGCTCCGCGAGCCGGGAGAGGAGCGGGCCACAGAAGGGGGAGGGAGGAGCAGCCCGCAGGGGAAAGCGACCCCGCCGCGAAGAGGCTTCGGGTGGACGAGTCTTCCGCTCCACCCTCCCCTCCGAGGAGCGTCGAGGAGGTTCCGGGGATCCCCGGGCATGGGGTGCCCGCCAATGTCGCTGATACCTCCACAGCACATACACCCGAGGGTCAGCTGCAGCCCCGAGGATCTGGCCGCACGGTGATCAATGCCTACCCCGAGGCGGGGGGAGGGTCAGATGTCGGCGCTGCCGAGGAGTGGTCTCCCATCTACGTCGGCCGAGGAGGGGTGAGGCTGACGACGGCGGACAGCGTCCGAGCGAACCCGGACGTGGCCAACGTGTTGCTGAAGGGACTGGCCCTCCCCGCCGACATGTCCACCGTGGACGCTCTCTCCCTCGACGACAACTTCGTGGAGCTCCACAGCTGTCTGGTCAAGGTAAGGACAGTTTCGTTTAATCCAAGTTTACCTTTATTTCCGAGGCCTTGACGCTTATTACTGATTTTCCCTCACTTTTTCCAGGCGAGCCAGGCCTCCACTGCCGTGCACAAGAAGGCGGTGGCATTGGCCAACGCCTCTAGGGCTGCCAAGGCAAAGCTGAAGGAGGAGAGGAAGGCCGCCGAGCAGATGAAGGCTGAGATCGATGGCCTCGGCAAGAAGCTGTCAGATCTCAGCCTTGAAAAACAAGGCGTCGAGGGGAAGATCAAGTCCACCGAGGACAGGGCGGGTGCTGCTGAAGCCGACGCCAGGAGGGCAGAAGAGAGGGCCAAGTCCGCCGAGGACAAATTCAAAGAGGCCAACGAGAGGGCTAAGGCTCTGGAGGCTCAGCTGCGAGATCTCCAGACCGAGCAGCAGGAGATGCTGACCGCGGCGGACGAGAACGGCTTCAGGAGGGGGGAGAGGGAGGCCGGGAGGCAGTACCTGAAGGAGTCGGAGGAAATCGAGGTGGCGGCGTTCAGGAAGGGGTACTATCTTGGCCACGTCGATTGCTTCCCCTCGGCATATATCCGAGGGGTGGACGCCTGCAGCGCTCCTCCCGATGCCGAGGCCAGGGTGATACCGCCGGTTCCCGAGCCCCAGATCCCGGAGATGCCCTTGGACGATCTTGAGGAGGATGCCGAGGAGGGTGGGGACGATGACCAAGACCACCCCGCCGAGGACACCCAATCCGAGGCCCCAGTCGTCTAGATCTTCCTCTACTTCTTTTTGTATTCCAATTTCATTAACTGTTGAGACTGGCGCCGAACTGTTAGGGCACCCAGCCAGATCTCGTATTTTTGTAACTTTAACACAGGCACTCCGGGGGCCGGCACAGAGGTGTATCGCCGAGCCCCCACTGTTTTGATGTGAATGGATGTTTGCTTTCTGTTTTATGCGATTTGTTTGTTGTAAAATTTTTCCAACTTAGAGTAGATAGTATGAACCGAGCCTAGGCGCTAGGCCGAGCCCGTAGTACATAGCCCCTCTTCGGGAGTAAGCAAAGCACGTTGCTTCTTGCCGAAGTAGTTGCGCCGAGGACGGACGAATCTTCCGAGGTTGAACACGTGAGCTCGGCCGAGCACGTTTGAAGAAATCTCGGCTTAGGTGGGGAATTGCTTCGATAGCCCCCGATTTCGTACCTAAGCCGAGGAGGCCATAAGCCGAACACTAACCAGAGTACGTCCCCGAGCCCGTATTGGCTGGGGGAGTTCGATGATGGCAAAACCTAGTAGTTCTGCCCAAGGCTTTGCAGTAGGCATATTCCGAGACCAAACGGTCTTCCGTTCGCTCGTACGAGGATGGGCGTATCATCCGTTCGCTCAACCGAGGACGGGCGTTCTGGGGCCAAACACGTGAGCTCAATCGAGTACGGTCGGAAAATTCTCGGCTTAGGTGGGGAATCGCTTCGATAGCCCCCGATTTCGGACCTATGCCGAGGTGGCTTTACGCCGAGCAACATTGGTCTTCCGTTCGCTCAATCGAGGACGGGCGTTTACCGAGCAAAACAGTATTCCACCGAACGTGGGTGGTAGCATGGTGCCTTTGAGCACAAGGCAAAGAACAAACGATCATGAGAGAACTAAAGAGAGAAAACACAGTTGTTCATTCAATATTTGGCCCGCTCGGTTTACAAAGGATCACCGAGGGCGGGCAGCGATCATGGAAAGACAGTTGGGCTACCCATAAAACTTCCTAAGCTTGGAGGCGTTCCAAGGGTTGCCCACAACCGTGCCGTCCATCTCGGCAAGTTTATAAGCCCCATAGCCGGCCTTGGCCGTGATTTTGTACGGACCCTCCCAGTTAGGCATAAATTTCCTCTTGTTTTTCTTTTGGACCACCTCACGAAGGACGAGGTCATCAACATTGAAGGGGCGCAGTCTGACGTTCTTGTTGTAGCCCCGGGCGACCTCCTGTTGGTAGGCGGCGTACCTGATATTTGCATCGTCTCGGAGGTCCTCGACGTGATTGAGCTCGGACGAGATGTGTTCGTCGTTAGTGGCCGGGTGGAATGCCTCGGTGCGCTCGGTCGGAGCCGTTGCGGCGAGGGGAAGGACCGCCTCCATCCCATAAGCCATTGAGAAGGGCGTTCGGCCAGTACCCCGCCGCGGGGTGGTTCGATAGCCCCAAAGGACCTTGGGGAGCTCCTCGACCCATTTTCCTCGTTTGTTGGTCAACCGCCTCTTGAGGCCCGCCGAGATGGATTTGTTGGAGGCCTCGGCTTGTCCGTTTCCCTGAGGGTACGCCATCGTCGAGTTATAGACTCGGATGTTCTTCTTTTTACACAGTGTTTTTATGGCCTCGGCCACAAATTGGGTACCGTTGTCCGAGATGATAGCGTAAGGTACGCCGAATCTGGAAATGATGTTTTTCCAGATGAAGTGCTCCACCTTAGTGGCAGTGATATGAATGAGGGGTTCCGCCTCGACCCATTTTGTAAAGTAGTCCGTGGCGGTGATGAGGTGCTTGAACCCTCCGGGGGCGGTAAGGAGTACGCCGACGATATCAAGCCCCCATTGAGCGAAAGGCCACGGGATAGTAACTGGGTTAAGGAAAGGGTGGGTTGATGGAGGAGGGGAGAGTGCCTCTGGCAGGACCCGCAGTCCCTCACATAGTCTTTGGTAGCGATCCTCATTTTGGGCCACCAGTACCCCTGGGATACAGCACGCTCGACCAAAGACCGTCCTCCCGAGTGGCAGCCGCTGCTTCCCTCGTGAAGCTCGTGGAGGACCCGTGGAACTTCCTCCTCGCGGAGCACGCGCAGGTCTGGACCCATATAGGTGCGCCTGTAGAGTTGGCTGGTCGAGGAGAGGAAGTACGAGGCCGCCTGGCACCGAAGCCGGTGTGCCGCTTTTTTGTCCTCGGGGAGCCGCTTGTCCCGAAGGTAGGCGACAAGGGGGTCCATCCAGCTAGGACCCAAGGGGGCGACACATACGACGTCTTCCTACCCGGGCTCGAAGCTTGGGCCTGGAATGTCGCCAAGGATTACAGTTCGGGAGCCCCCGACCTCAGAGCATGCCGAGCCGAGGGCAGCGAGGGCATCAGCGTGAGCGTTGCTTGCTCGGCCGATATGCCGAAAGTCCACCTTCTTGAAGCCTTCCTGCAATTTCAACACATGGCTGAGATACCTCAGCATTCGGCTGTCGCCGGAACCGTAATTGTTGTTGAGCTGGTTCACCACCAACATGGAATCGCTGTAGACCTGCAGCTCTTCTATGCCGAGGTCCAAGGCGAGGCGTAGCCCTGCGATGAGAGCCTCGTACTCCGCTTCGTTGTTGGTGGCGGAAGCCGATGCTCATAGCGCATTCGTGGAGGGTGCCTTCGGGGGACACGAGGACTATGCCAGCCCCCGCCCCCCGGCTGTTGGAGGCACCGTCGACATGCATGCGCCAGGATTCGCCGGCGTAAATCGTGGCCGACCTCGGGGGAGACCTCCTCAGGGCGACTCCCGGCTGCACAGGGGTGGGATCGTCTGCTGCCCTCGTCCCGCTCCTGTGCCTCGGCTTCCAAACCTCGGGGTGAGCTCGGCAACGAAGTCTGCCAGAGCTTGCCCCTTGATGGCAGTCCGAGGCTCATAGCGGATATCGAAGTTAGCCAATTCCATAGACCACTTGCAAATTCTGTCCGAGAGGTCTGCCTTCCGGAGCACGGCTTTGAGAGGGTACTCGGTGATAACGATGATTGTGTGGCACTGGAAGTAGGGGAGAAGCTTGCGCTTCGCCGTAACGAGGGCAAGTGCCAACTTCTCCAGCGGCAGATATCTCGTCTCGGCCGGGAGCATAGTCTTGCTGGAGTAGTAAATGGGCTGCTGATCTGGCCCCTCCCGCCGAACAAGCGCCGAGCTTATCGCATGCTCCGACACCGCCAGGTACAGGTGGAGGTCTTCCTCCTCCGCCGGTGTAACCAGAAGGGGGGCCCTGGACATGTATCCCTTCAGCTCGGCGAGGGCCCTATCGCACTCAGGGTTCCATAGGAATGCTCGCTTGCTGGTTTTGATGGACTCAAAGAACGGGCGGCAGGCATCCGAGGACTTGCTTATAAAGCGGTTGAGGGCCGCTGCCATCCCGGTGAGTCGCTGAACTTCTCTGATGGTCGTCGGGGCCCGGAGCCTCTGAATGGCGGTAACCTGGTTGGGATCCGCCTCGATCCCCCGCCGAGTGACGAGGTACCCAAGGAACTTCCCCGAGCCTACACCGAAGGCACACTTCTCGGCGTTGAGCCGCAACTTGTGCGTCCTGAGTATGGCAAAGACCTTGCCGAGGTGACTCAGGTGGTCCTCCACTTGTTTGCTCTTTATTACCATATCATCGATGTATGCCTCCATGATGTCCCCGAGCTCCCTCTGGAACATCTTAGAGACCATCCTCTGATAGGTGGCACCGACGTTCTTCAGGCCAAAGGGCATTACCTGGTAGCAGTAAGTACCCCTCGGCGTGATGAAGGCCGTCTTCTCCACGTCGCCCTCGTTCATGGCAATCTGGTGGTACCCTCGGTACGCATCCATAAAGCTCAACCTGGCGTGCCCGGCGGTGGCGTCGACCAATTGGTCTATCCGAGGGAGAGGGAAGCAATCCTTCGAACAGGCGTCGTTGAGGTTGGTGTAGTCGACGCATACCCGCCACTTGCCGGTCTTCTTCTTCACCACCACGGTGTTGGCCAGCCAGGTAGGGTATCGTACCTCCCGGATGGCCTCGGCCTCTATGAGCTTTTGGACCTCTTCTACCACGGCGTCCGAGTGGACCGCCGAGGATCGCCTTGGCCGCTGTATAACCGGTCTCCTAGCTGGGTCAACGTTGAGTTTATGCGTGATGAAACCCGGGCTCACGCCTGGCATTTCGTAGGGAGTCCACGCAAAAACCTCAACGTTGTCCTTGAGGAAGTGAATCAGGTCGTTGCGCTCGGGGTTGGAGAGCTCGGAGCCCACCAGGAAGTACCTGCTGCCATCCTCATTGATTGGCACTTTGAGGAGGTCCTCCACGGCCTTCTCCTCGGCCGGGGAGCCAACGTCGTCGAGGACAGGGGTGGACTCTGGCATCTCGACCCACTGGACTTGCCTCGGCATACGGCTCTCCTTTCGGTCCTTCACACGGACGGCGTTTACAAAGCACTTCCTGGAAGCCATCTGGTTTCCCCAGACAGTCTCCTGCTTCCCGGACGCGCCGACGAAGCGGACGCACTGATGGAGGGTGGAGGCGATCGCCCTCATGGCGTGGAGCCATCCCCGCCCAAGGATGGCGTTGTAGGGGCTCGGGGAGTCCACTACCATGAAGTCGATCTCCAGACGCATCGACCCCGCCACGACCGGGAGGGTGATGCTACCGAGGGGGTACACAGGGTGTCCCGCGAATCCCACCAGCGGGGTATCCGTAGGGGTCAGCTCGCTACGCGTCCGTCCCATAGCCTTGAACGCTGAATAGTAGAGGACGTCCGCGGAGCTCCCCTGGTCGATCAGTATTCTTCGGATGTCCGTGTCGTCGATGCCGACCTCAACCACGAGGGCGTCCTCGTGTGGGAGCTGCAATCCCTCCAGATCCCGCTCGGTGAAAGAGATCGTGTGGGGGTCCTCCGGCTCCTGATACTTCCGCTTCGGGGGTTGCCCCACCGAGAGCACCTGCATTCCTTGTTCTATCTGCACCAACTCTTGGTGCATTGCCTCTGCCAAGTCCTTGCTGACCGGGCCGTGTATCGTCACGACGACCCCACCCTGTGCCCTCTGCCCCCCCTGCGGGGGCGGCTGCCCCTGTGGGGGAGGGGGAAGCGGGAGAGGTCCCCGAGCGGGAAGAGGTGTCCTGGCGCGATCTATCCATTGCTCCAACCGTCCCTCAGTAACCAACCGCTCTAGATGTGCCTTGAACGGTCGGCAACTGGTCGTGTAGTGCCCCGGCTCGTTGTGGTAAGTGCATCTTCCCCTCTGGGTCGGGTCCGACCCCATCTTGTCCTCGGGCCAGAGAAACCACCTCAACCGCCCAATCTCTGTGAGCAGTCTGTAGATTGGGAGGGTGAAGACGGTTGTCTCGGCCACGTAATCGTTGTCGTTCCTGGGGGCCTTTCCCATCCCCCCCCCCCCCCCCCCCACTGTCGTTTCCTTGGCCATTGTTGTCCCGGCCGGAGTTGTCCCGGTAGCCCCTGCTACCGCCCCCACCAGCCGGCTCGTGCCTCCCGCCTTTCTTGACATCATTGACCTGTTTTTCCCCTCCTTCGGGGAGTTTTTGCTGGTACCCCCCCTCGAGGCCTTATTCACAAGGAATTCTTCCAACTCCCGGTACCTGTCCACGGTACGCATGAGCTCGGTCATGTCCTTCGGGGGGTGCACCATGAGATCTTTGAAGAGATCCGAGGAGTCCGCCAGGCCATTCTTAAAAGAGGTGGCCGCCACCTTCTGGTCGCAATTTTCAACTAGGCTGTACACCTCCCAGTAGCGGGCGATGTACTCCTTGAGGGTCTCGTCTGCCCCCCTCGTCATGTTCACCAGCGCGTCGAGCGTCTTCGGCTGTGTGTTGCTCGTCACAAACCGAGACGTGAACGCGCGCTCGAGCTCGTCAAAGTCAAAAACTGACCCCGGAGCGAGCTGGCCGTACCACAGGAGGGCAGTGGCCCCCAGACTCATGGAAAAGGTTTTGCACATAAGGGCATCACTATGTCCATAAAGCTCGGAGACCAATCGGTACTGTTGTATGTGCGTAATGGCATCCGTGGTCGGCTCGTACTTGTCGAACTTTGGGATCTTGAACCCCCTGGGGGGGATTACATCGGCGACCTCAGCCGCGAAGGGCGACCGCTTCGCCTTTTCCAGCCGGGAATCAGATTGGCCGGGATTGTGTCGGCTGTGGTCGATCGCCTGGTGCGCCCCGCAAGCTCTCTTGGGAGGGGCGGCGTGCCGAGGTCGAACCTCTACGTCATTGCGCACATGACTCCGCTCGGTTGATCGTCTCTTCGCATGGGGCCTCCTGGCGGGGTGAGTGTCTTCTCTCCCGCCGGGATGCCTTGCCTCGTCCTCGGGGTGGTAGACCTTCTGGTCACCCGTCCGAGTGTTGACTAGCACTATGCTGCCTCCCTCGTGGCGAAGCTCATACTTCTTGCCTGGGTTGAGGCCCTGGTCCCTGTCGTTGCCTCCCCTTCCCGACGAGGTGGTATCCGGGGCGCCAGTCCTGTCATGACGACTCCGTCGGTTATCCTCGGGGATATCCTCCCGAGCACCCCGTCGATCCACCGACCGACTAGGATGGCCGGTGCCTGCTCGATCAATCGATGAGCTTTGGTGTTGGTAATTCCCTCGGAAAGCCGACGGGTTTCCTCCGCCGTGCTCTCGGCGATCGACTGGACCTCCCTCAGGGTCCTTGCCTTTATTAAGGTCCCTCAGCGTCGGCCGTGTGTGATCCGCGTCCCTGCGACCGTCCGGAGCCCTAGCGCTTGAGGCAGTGGCGCTGTCCTCCTGGTACTCAGTTCGCCCCGACTGCTCCCTCGACCCCGCGGTCTGCTGGTTCTGGGACGGGGCACGCTCCTCGGGGATAACGAAGGCAGTACCCCGTCTATCAACCTCAATGATTGGGCCGAGGCGTTTGAACACCGGGACTCTTGCCCCCTCGCTTCTCGTGCTCGGCGGGGGCCTCCTGGCCTTCCTTCGACCCCCGGACTTCGAAGTCGTAGGCTGGCTTCTGGCTTGCTTCATAGCAAGTACCTCCCTTCTCAACAAGGCCACTTCGGCCTCCACACTGAGGGGTGGAGGCGGAGGCAACGCCTCTTTCCGAGCGGGGGTAGTGAGGTTGTCAAGGGAGACAACGTCGCCGTTCATGCTGAACAGGACGCTCGCCGTGCGTGCGTCACTGGGGCCGGCAGCACTGGACACCACCGTAACGGTCCCATCCCTGTTGAGGACGGGGGAGAGGGTGAGTCCCAAGTCGCCCCTGACCTGGTGGTATCTGCCGCGGCCCGCGCTTTCGATGTACTCTCCGGCGGCGTCAAACGCACCCCTGCCGAGGGTGAGGTTAGCCATCTCTTGGTAGCTTTGGAAAAGGCGCGAAGGAAGTCCTCAACAGAAATGAAGAACCACCACTTAATAGAAAAGAGAGCCTGGGAGAGGTAAACTTAGGTCCCCAGCGGAGTCGCCAATTGTGGGGGAGTTCTTCACCGAACTGGCCTCTTTGCTCGTTTGGAACTGCGCTGAGGGGGGAGGAGCTGGGCTGAACGTCACCTGGTCCCTAGGGACTCATCGGAGAGGGGCGCCGGAGAAGCTGGGGTACGCCGGAACGGTACCTGCACAAGAGAAACAACCACGTCAGTACCAAGCCCGGACGGTGGTGGTCCGGGAAGGTACTCCGATGGCTAAGTCAGCGACGGAGGGAGAAGTATAGTGGAGAACTAGAGAGAAGGTGCAGTCCAGAGCTAAATGTAGAGAGAAAGGGCGTTTTTCGGAGGAGAGACCGACCTCTGTATGAAGGGGGTGAGAGTCATATTTATAGGTGAGGGAGCGCGTGTTCGGCACGCCCTTCGGGGGCCTCACGCGCCCCGCTCCTGACATCGCATTAAATGCACTGAACGATGCATGCCCCCCTAGCGGCGCCTCGGCCGCTGTGCTCTCAGAGGCGTCACGTGCCCTTAATGTCCCTATCAGTCAGATCCCCCACCCCCCTGCAGGCGTAGGTCTGCAGGGTTGGTGGCTTGCCATGATGAGGTGCACGTGAAGTAGTCAAGCTCATTAATGTGCCACTCAGACTGTCAGGAGGTGCCTCGATCAAGCCCCCCCTGCCACCTGACGCGACCCGCCCCGGTACCGAGGCCAATATACTCGGTCCGTGTACCCTCGGGAACAGTACTACGAAGGCGTCTCCGGATGCTCTCGGCGCGGTCTCCCGAGGTGAGAGTCCGGCCGGACCTGTTACCTCCGGAGGGAAGCCTCCCCCGGAGTTCCGTGTTGATTAGGTGGGACCCCCTTTGGACCCTTGTCCCCTCGGGGTGACACCGCCGAGGGTATGGAGACCCCCTTGATCCCCCGGCCGCTACACTTCGATTCCTAATTAAGCGTAGATTCAAGATGTTCCGAACGGGAGATGAACTAATCTTGATGACAAATTTGTGTGGGACTTAGGTTCGATGCTAATAAGTCCCGCGTGCATCACATGGTACTCGTGCATCAAACAATTTCAAATAGATTTAATTTGTTAGATTTTGTGTCCAGTTCTATGTTTGGACATCTGCATTCGTAACATTGCTCTTGTAACAAGACTTGAATATGAAATGCATTGTTGCATATGATTAAAATAATTCATTCATGAGGTAGCTAGATGTTACTCCCTCCATCCATTTTTAAGTGTGTTGATTCATAAATCCAACTTACTAAAGAAATATTATTATTACACATTTCATAGCAATTTTTAACTCGACTTTACATTTTTCACATCAACTTTTGCCTCAACTTTCCAAAATTATCCTCTACCTTTACTCATTAACTTTTTAACCGCTAACTTTTAACAAGGCAAAATAATAGTTGTATACATTTTTACCTATTAACTTTTCGAAACACACACTTACTAAGAGACAGCCCAAAATGGAAAAGTCGACACTAAAAAAGAGACAGAGACAGCCCATAATGGAAAAGTCGACACTAAAAAAGAGACAGAGAGAGTTTCATTTTGCTTACAATCTTTGGTAACCATTTAGTCAATACATCACAAGTACACAAGTGCAGGAGTAAAAATTAGTCTCACCCATTTCAGGTTCTCTTGCTCTTGCTCACAAATTCAAGGATAAAATCTCTCTCTTTCCAAATCAATTATGAAGATAAAAACCAAGTAAAATATAAATGGCTATAAAACCCTTTGACATTAGTCTTTTTCTTTCTAAAGGTAC
The DNA here is from genome assembly GCA_963854785.1 of Vaccinium vitis-idaea. Lineage (NCBI taxonomy): Eukaryota > Viridiplantae > Streptophyta > Magnoliopsida > Ericales > Ericaceae > Vaccinium > Vaccinium vitis-idaea. The sequence goes on from OY978222.1 coordinate 35,412,272, forward strand.
AGACAGTTCTAAGTTCTCGTTATCCCTCTGAATCATCAGGATGACTTTGTCCCCAACGTTATAGTCGTCCAATGCTGAATGCTCTATCCAACTCTGCTTTACTTCTAACCTGTTCAACCAAAAAGCAACAGTAAGTAATAGATTGGGGAATTTACAAACAAGAAGAATAGCAAGCGATACGCTCTGCTTTATGTGCCCGTTTCATTTTGAGAAATCTATTTTCGATGCACCAAACAAAATTGTCAACCCAAAAGAAAGTGAAAACAGATATGGAAGTATGTAATAGCAATCAGATATTGTATAAGGAAAAAGAAAACCGATCGCAATTACCAAAAGAACACATTGGTAACTAAAATACCTAGGGCTGGCCCTCTGCTAATACCCAATAGGCCGGCGTCTTAGCCTCCTCCCAAAAAATAAAAAAACAGGCCCCCCAATATTTTTTAGCACCTAGTATATACGCCCTTTTTTTTTGTGTGTGTGTGTGCATTGAAGCCCATTTTAAAACTCAAACAACCACTCACTCACACAATGGCCAAGGGGCCCAAAGGCCCAAATCTGAGATTGGTATTAGCATCACTGTGCGGTGATTCCGGAACAAAAAAAAAACGAAGAACTGCAGCGGTACAGATCCCGATCATTGATTCATGGAGCCCAGAGGCCCCTTTGTCCCTTGAGGCTTGCATCCGATAACAGAAAGCTTTAACATCCCGTTTAGATGAGGGTTTCGACCCCTGACTAAATTATCCGGCCACTCCTCATCCTGGTCCCACTCCTCATCCAAGGTTTGGGAGCACCAAAACTCCTCCCCGACTAAATCATCCGGCCTCCCCTCATCCCCCTTTCGGAATTACCGGGCTACCCCTCTCGGAACACCCACACACAAGCACAAACCAACATTATTAACAACATTCAACCCAAATTTTACAAAAAAAACTAGTATTTTACAAATACAATTTCGGATTAAGAAAAGGAAAACCCAGAAATTTGTATTTTTTTTTTACCTCTTAGACCCAGAAATTTCCTATGTTCGTCAGAGCTCCGATCGCCGGAGGAGGGGGATCGCCGTCGTCGGTGAGTGAGAGAGGATGTTTGATCGTCGTCGTCGTCGTTGAATTGTCGGAGGCGGCGGTTCTGGGTTCGTTCAAAACAAGAAGAAAGAAGAAGATGAAGAGAAAAAAAAGAAGAAAAAAGGAAAAATGGGTAATTCCCTTTATTTAGTCTCAAATTACACTTTATCCCCTCTAGTTTATTAAGAAATTCCCTCCAGCCCTAAATTAAGTATTATATAATTATTTTTTTGGATTTATATAATTATTGTAATGTATAATTTAATATGGGTATTCACAAGGACAAAATAGTCATTTGACTGATTTTTACATTATCTACCCTCTTTATCCCTCCTTTTTAATCCCTCATCCAAACCATGGACTATTTAATCCCCCCTTCTTAACTATCACATCAATGTGGGACCACCCTTCTTATTTAATCACCCCTACTATTTTATCCCCCCTGATTATTTAATCCCTCTCAATCTAATACGGCATCCAAACGGGCCGAAAAGGTGAAATCTCTCCCCCCCCTCTCTCAGAGCTTGATCTCGGTTTAGTAGTTAATTCATTTCGGCCTAAATTAGCTTACTTTTATAAATAATGGATTTATATCCTAGAGCATCACTAGTGGTATACTCAAATATGGATACTCAAATATTGCCACATCACATTTTGAGTATTCATTTAATGGGTTTATAAATTTGAGTATCTACCATTCTACAATGGTTCATTTGTGTCCATAATCAAAAAAGTACTATTCACTCTATTTTTATTCATAAAATGGGCACAACTTTAAATTTGTACATATATTTTTTATAATATTATTACTATTTAAAAGATATTCACAATACGTTTAAAATGAGATCAATCTTGAACATATTTTGGTAAAGATTAAAAATTGATAATTTCAATTTTTGGGAGAAAGTGCAAAAAAAATGAGTTTTGATTTAAGTATTTGAAAAATGGAGAGAGAATGTTATTACTTTTGATACGGTGTGGTCCCCAAAATTTGGTTATTGAGCTTTGGTTATTGAGAAAGATTGGTAGTTTTGAGGATCCAAATGCCAAAAGTTGAGTATTTGTAACAAATGTTATTAACTTTGAGTATTTATCCAAATACCATTGTGAGCCTCTTTTGTGTATCAAAATACTCATCTTTGAGTATACCACTAGTGATGCTCTTAGTTATTTGATATATAAATGGCTAAATATTAAAAGATAAACACAAAGGTTTATCTCCAACTTCCCCACAAAATTGGGGGAGTAGCTACAGGCCTATCGTTTCTATCTTCACGGAGTAACAGAGATGGCCAAGGCTTGGACTCTCCGGCCATTGGCCATCCACGATTTAAGGGAGAACGGTTGCACAGGTTATTAGAGTTTGTCCCACATTGATTAATTATAACCTCGAAAGCTAGTATATGAGTCTGGACGGCCTCTTTACTCATTGTCAATTGGTTTTGAGTTGGATGCTTTAACACGGGTGGTGTAGCAAAGAGGCCTGTGCATATAGGACTCTTAAGCCACTAGCCTTTACGGTTTGGATTTGCAGATTAACCAAAGAGCGAACAACGAAGATAGAGATTATTTTCAAAACGTGCAACCAACTCTTAGGCGGAAAGTTCAAAATCAGTGACAAGATCAAGGCGCCAAAACAATGGAACCCGTGGCCTATAAATACAAGATTTGAAGATCCTCAACCATCAAGCTCACGCTTACAAACCACTCTTCTCAGAGTTTTTATCTTCCCACTTACGTGGATTTCAATGTCTTCTTTGCTTTGTTCAAACGTCTGTCTAGCCTAGACTAGCATTCGTCCTTGTATTCCCTTGTACCCAAACTTTATTGACCATCATTAACAAAGTTTGATTTTGTTTTATCTCGTTATACTCATTTTCTAAAACCGTTTGGGAAATTATAAGTCTTTTTCGATAAAGCACGGCGAACATGTGTGATTCTACCCTTTAGATCACCCCAATTGCATTCGATATGAAGTCAGGCGAAGGCACAAGGCCTAACTCAACATTTGGACTGCAATTCAGTCCTGGAGCGCCCGCATTAGACTGCTCAGGCCTTCGCGGTTATTTATCATTTTTCACAGCAGACAAACAATTTCATTGATAGATTCTTCAACTTTCAAACAAATTGGTGACATTCCAACAACCAGTTTTCCAACGAAAAAAAGGTGCCCAATAATACGCTTAATTTAAACAAAAATTCCCTAGCAAATCCTGCACAATTCTTTCCTGTTTTATCATTCAGAAAGAAATTATGTGCAATTACCATCAAAGAAGGGATTTACTGTTTTCCGACTAAAAAAATTTCTATGAGATTACACAGAGTTATTGGTTTTTCCTTTTTTTCCTTTACATAACATAATACAAAGAATGAAGAATGACTGCTACATACAGTGCCTAAACAAGAAAAAGGAGGGTTTCTGCTCTTCCTTTCCTCCTTTTCATCCAGCGCCTGCCCATAAAATCAAAGAATAATTCAATGTTAACGAAATTGTTTCACTTATGGGATTAAAGACTCAAACGAAATCGTAGGTCAAAATGGCTATCGTGCAGTTGGAAGTATGTGTGACGAGAAATACTAACATATCTGGAGTGCCTCGAAAAATTCTAAGAGTTCGAAGAAAAGAGTGAAAATGACATGAGAGTTACAAAGATCTATACATATCTGTATAGTTACTATATCTACACAGTGATTTTTAAATTATGCGGTTTTTTACCAGACTGGTGCAAATCACACGTTGTACTCTCAATAAATAGTAGTATGATCTGTATTCCTATCTACATTCATGATCTGAACGGAGATGCAAAACTCTTGAGGGCATCTTGTAAGTGTGTTGATTACTGTAGAGAATAATCGTTGATGAGATCGGACCTTTATATTTTCACATTGAAGAATGTAGAAACAATCCCGAAAGTTCAATGAAGGGAATTTGTGACGACGCATTTCTATAGAAGCATATGATTGTGAATAATAGACACAAAAATATGGGTATCTATAGAAGACTGACAAATGTCAGAACTGCAGACAATACCTTTGGAACATTCTCATGGTCAATACAAGAGTATCACGCATCCTGCAAGTCCCAAAAACGAGTGCACCACATCAGACATCAATGAACTTATTGAGAGGGCGCAACATCTTGGCATTCAAATAAAATTTCCTTTCTTTCTTCTCCCTCTACTGTATATCTAACTACTAATGCTTCTGAGACATAAGTCAAAGTGAATAGTTTATAAACAGACATTTAAGTACAGTAGGATCGAAACATCTAAAGTAGTCGCAGCAAATTGGGGAGCAAGGGCAGGAACTCGACAGTAGAATTCCGATGCCACACATGCACCAAAATAAATAGAGAAATGATGCTTTTGGTATTGACATGGATTTAAACCCCCTAAAGCGAAGTCCAATTTCGTATCTTTACTTCATTGGAGGTTTACATTCTCATTCAGTTATTTTACTTCAAAATCCAGTGAAGTGGCCTCGGGTTTTTTTTCATCTTCCAATTGACATGACATAATGAGAACATCAAATTAACCATTCAACTCCCTAAGAAAGTCCAACAACACATACACAAGCCTGTAACAAGCCTAACTATTGCACTAGTGACAGCATCATTGACTAAAAGGGGGAGCTGAAGACTGAAATTAAGAACTTTACACCTGAGGTAGTAATGATGCCGAACAATTGCCACTGAAACACATGGGTATTAGGGGACATAACGAGTTTTTGATACTTCTCCCTTAGTAATTCTAATCTTTTTGAGCTTAGGTGCAACACTAGAACGACAGAAAATGGGAAAATGAAGAAGATGAATTCCAAAAGACCCATTAAAGATAACTTAGCCATAGGATAGTATCATACCGAACATCATTATACGTGCTGAGCAGATATGAATAGCCATTTGAACATGTTAAAACAAACTGAGTAGAACGCCCATTAAGAATTTTGATCTGCAAAGCCATTTATCAGCAAAAACATTACAAATCACACCATGCTTCACAGGGGAACTTCGTGTGGAAATATTTATCATGTCAAGGAGAATTTCTGAAAATCTTCTCACAGAGTGGTGCCACAGAGACAACTTAATTTCGTAAGGTGACAATTAAGTATTACTCATGTCTTTAAGAATCATAAGTTGCAACTATTTTTTCTTCTCGCGTCACAAGTCTATTATTAACTATCTTTGGCTAATTAAACTAGCATGCCAGCTTTGTACGGAGATTTTAAGGAGATAAAGGTTTACAAACAAACCAACCAACGCGTATATTTATGGTTTAGGTGAAGGGCCAGAGCTAGAAACTTTAACTAGCGGAGGCTTAGAGCATGGACTTTACAAACACGAAACTTGGTCTCGTAATCTTGGCCCTTCCAAGATTAACTTAAGCAAAACTAGAGAATTTTACTTCGGATTGCTATAAAAACTAAAACCAAAACTGAAGGAACTTCCCTAGTTTTAGAGATCTTGCAACAAGAAGGAATTATTAGAGCGCTCTACAAGTTATTAGTCACAGAAAGAAAATCCCGACATGAAAATAACCTCGAGAAAGCAATTGTAGGCTTTTCAGAATGAAATGTTACATGACGAGTTTTTTAGTACAACATGCATGCAAGGTGACCCTCACTATCTAGAATGTCCAACAAGTCGACTTTTAACGAGTTTTTAAACAATCATCATAACTTTGAACATTGGAGGCTGCCCACAAACTAAATCCTTGAATTACTACACCACATTCAGAATGTTCTTTTGAAGGCAATAAAAAAAGTGAGGAACATACCGATAAATCTTTAGGGAATTTCTCTGCAATTAAAGTATCTAGAGATTTGCTATCCTTGATTTGGTAGCCTGATTGTTTCAAAATGAGAGTTGTTGGTTCCCAAGTCTCCGAAGAATACATCTGTTGAAACTGTAAATGCAATGGAAAGTTAACTAAAAATTAATCATTTTTATGGTAATCTTTCAATAATTGGGTCAAATAAAATCTTCAAACGACTGGTATATATCCATTTTATTATTTAAGGGATAGGAATATTAACAGAAGATTAAATTATCAATTTACGAGGAATGATGATCCTATTGTTTCAGTCTCAGCAAGAGTGGTACAAGCTCCTCCAAACATGCACGCATTTCAGCCACATCCATCTTATGTTTTCTCTCAACCATTCAGGAGTACAAAGAGAATCAAGACCCTTTTGGGTTTTTGGGGAGGTCATGACCATTTCACTAAATGTGCCAAAAGGGGCACACACCAGGAGTATACCAAAAGAAATATCAGCCACTCAATATCTTCTATGGAAAGGTCTGCTACAAATTCAATAAAAAGAATTATACGAATCCCAAAACTTCCTTCTGACAAAAACTGGAAGCAATGAAAAAGAGCCCAGTTGAACCTAAGATACCAAAATTGGCCTTTTCAAAGGTTCATCTACCCTCTGCCTCCAAATAGCACATCATAGATAATGGAACAAAACCATGCCTTTTAGGAGAAGAGTCCACAATAATATTTAGTCCTTTCAACATTAAAATTGAAAATGTTTCAATTCTACTCCGTTCAACCGAGGCCCCTTATCATAGCACCGTCTACACAATTGTTCACACAAATGAACCACTTAGTGGTGGACAAAGGGGGGACCAGGGGGCCACAACACCACCCAACTTTCGAGTAATCTCATAAAAAATAACCACTTAGTCATAGAATTTTGGTGATTTTGCAACTTCAAAATCTTGATCGCGAAGCCCCTTCAAAAATGAACTTTTTCTACCAGAGTCCCTCCAATCCAAAAAAAGATAGGCATCCGACCCTCTTTTTATCAAATTCTTAAGTCCAGAGATGGTACCACTTCCCCCTAATACCCTCTCTTCTTCCACCAAGCTCCCAATGTGGTTCAGTTATCAAGGAGTATTCACCATCTTGTGTAGGAACTTCCAGTTTCTATCACCATCTTTCAGTCACAAAGACCAAGCACTCTGTCCCTGCCAGATTTCCTCAATCAAGTCAGCTCGCCTTTTCTCAACCTTGACCTCCTCCCCCAATGTGGTTCCTCATGCTTTAGGTTTCTCTCTCCTTGTTCATATTAATTCCTCCGTCAAATAGTAACCATGTTGATAGAAACCATTTAACTTACACTTACCTCCACAAGCATTTAATTCATGATTGCAACAAGATGAAGAGTACCACTTGTGATATCCTCCGTCAAATAGTAACCATGTTGATAGAAACCATTTAACTTACACTTACCTCCACAAGCATTTAATTCATGATTGCAACAAGATGAAGAGTACCACTTGTGATAGATTAAAAGAAGCAGGGAAGACGCGCGCGCGCGCGCGCGCGCGAGAGAGAGAGAGAGAGAGAGAGAGAGAGAGAGAGAGAGAGAGAGAGAGAGAGAGAGAGAGAGAGAGAGAGAGAGAGAGAGAGAGAGAGCACTATTCTTCCCAAACTTTAAAATTTAACTAAAGCATCATAAGTTCTTTTCTCTCTGGTAACCTAAAACATCAATAATACTTCAAATTTGTGAACATAATAGAAAGCAAAACTTACACTATGCCGTTTCCATCCCCATCACCACTATCGGCCCACCACCCTCTTATCGTAAAAGAAACAGAAATCTACAAGTGCAGATATCTTCCAAGTGGTACATGGGTTTGACAAAGCAAAATTTTACCAATAATCTAGCAAGTTCAGCATGTGATATTGCTATGTCACTGTATATTCGATCACATAAATTAGAGATACTCGTCTTATATAAATCTGGAAGCTAAATTCAACCTACCAGCAGCAGAATGCTAAATGTAGCTTCGCCTTTAGAGATATATGCGTCAATCTCCAATTGCATATCTGGGTCTGAAGAAACAAGAGTTCTTTTTAAAGAGTATATCAATATTATAACATCCAAGTAGAGAGAGAGAGAGAGAGTATACCACTTCTATTGATGTAGGACTATTTTAGGTTGTAACCAATTATAGGGCGACCCCTGATGCTCCAAATCTTACGAGGGTTGCTTACAACCCATCGCCCTCTAGTAGTATTCCTCATGGAGACAGAGAATAAGAGGAATACCCTAGAAGGAATATGAAACAGTCTCCAATTCCATGGTAATAACTATGGAGATCCGGTGGGCTGTTCGGGTGGCCTTGCTTTATGGTAGAAGGATGAGGTTGATTTGGAGGTCCGTTACAAATCCAAAACCATTTTCAGATTCATAGTTACTTGGCCAAAGAATCTTAACAGTTGGCTTTCCACATTCGTGTATGCTCCTTCTCTTTTGTGAGATTGTGCTCGTTTTTGGAACCAACTCGAGTCTTATAAACTCGAGTAATTAGGTTTTTTTAGTTCAACTGAGAAATTCGAGTCTTATAAAAGATGCAACTCTAAGAGGGATGCCTTCGTGATTCAGATCTTGCTGCTGCTGACACTCTGACAAAATGTATGGCATTTAACCCTGTAGAAAGTGATGGCGAACGAAGTGCCCTAAGTGAGTAACGAAATGTCTATATGTTTCGTTCGCTCATGAAAAACATTATCGTGTGCGAGGGCCGTCCCTGATCTATCTCACCACTGGAATAGGTATGGAGCCGAAAAGAACAGATAGAACAACACATTACTATTCTGGTGGGCAGTTCGCCTGCAGAGTAGTCTTCATCTATGCAGAGCACCATGCCTAGCTAAGGGACAAACTATTCCTTTGCTTAGACAGGGCAACTATACGGCCTATAGAGAATGAGAGGAACACTCTTTCCAAAAGAGGGATTGGTAGTCAAAGTTTTCCAAAAAGATTAGGAAAATAAAGCACTCGCTCGTGAATTTAACCTCCAAAGTCCGTAGACCAGCCAACAAGATTAAAAAGAAAAAAACAATCATAAAATTTTAGGTTGCCCTGGGTGGATTAGATCCCCTCCATCGAGTTTATTCAGCTTGCTTTCTTGTGCTTGTAATTCCCTTTTGTAGCCTTTTTGGCATGTCTACCAGATTAAAAAGAAAAAAAACAATCATAAAATTTTAACCGAAAGTCAGGTTTTTAACCGATCCAGGATCAACTTCGAATCCAATAGGACTTCTAGATTCAGACAATTTGGGCTTCATTGGATATTTCAAACTATCAAGGAGTTCCATCTCTAGTTAAATCTTGAAATCCAAGGTGCAGGGGGTTTACTGTCCAATGATAAGACGATCTGAGCACTTTCCAATTGGCATTTTAAATAAGTCCCAGCCATGAGCTCTCCTAATTGCTTATAGGATGCAACAATTATGCATTTCACACGAAGACAGCTGAAAATTAACTCTGTTTTGAAACGGGAAAAATGGTTGTTTGAAGATTATGTTCCCAAATAAGACTCAAAGATATCGACTACAAAAGAAATTTTTGGACTAAGGAGAACTCTTTAACTTTGGATATCTTGGGGGCACTACCATTCTTCTTAGTTAGCAATTCGCCTAACGATAAGGTAAGTTGATTCCTATCGTTTAAAGATTCTTATGAAAACATGAACGCAATAGCAGAAAAATAACAAATTAGAAGAGGTATAATTTCTGTTTTGTTCATTTCATCAACAAAAGAATGAAGAAGAAACAAGAAAAAGAAAGAAATATTCCAGCTTGCATCATGTTGCCAAATAAAATGAAATTAATCAACAAAAAATGGTTAAATGAACATACCACAGGTAATTTTGTTTAGACCATTGGCAAAATGCCGCACCAGGTTCCCCTGATAACAGTAGACAGAGAGATAAAAGATTCAGGAACCCAAATTTTCATGCAATATGCCTACAAGACATATCCTCTTACTGAAAAAGCAGAAAATGAGTAGCATTCAAGAGTATTAACATTTGAAATGTTCAAATCCCCGCAAACAATGACTGGAACCCCAAGAGATAAAGTTATAAAGATAGGCGTTGATGGAGCAATTAGTTTTCTATTTGTTCCTATAACATTGGTCATACTCCATTTATTTAGCAAAAAAACCTGAAAAATTGGAGAACCAAGGTTTGTGTGTGTATGCGCGCGCAGAGAGAGAGAGAGAGAGAGAGAGAGGTTCTAATTAGCTAACAAGGACATGAATTACCAAAAAGGAAAAAACATTTACGACCAAAGAAACAGATAAAATGATGCCAAAAACACAACATAGTTAATGCCTGCAAGAATATTCTGATGTGTCAAGGAACAAGTACCAAACGTCCTTGTGGGACACAATAACTAAAGATCCCACATGTTAGAAATTCCTTGTCATGTTGTAACTCAGTACTTACAAGGAAAATTAGATCACAGAACCTTCATTAAAAAGAATTACGAACTAAATGCAGTCAGGATCAGCATTACCATTCCAATAGACGTGACTATTCCTTTTTGAAAACGCATGAATGTTACAGCTAATATACTATGTTCAGTAATGTTAAATTTACGTCTTTCCCCTGCTGGATCTCTCAGACCATGAAGCTTGGTCAAACACATTTAATTGTTACGATGTCCCTAGCAAGGTAAAGTAGATGTAGCGCAGAGCATCACACTTCTCTTTGGACTTATTTCACCATTCCACGCATTTATCAAATGGTTTCCTTTCCGTTTAATCAGATGTGCTTGATTCACACACTTGGTAACAACATTATTTCACAAAACTAGAAGACGTTCTACAAAACCTACTCATTTACAAAACAGTTTCTCCTTTCCACCTTACTATAGCTACAATATTCATTAAACCACCCTTAGGCAATCGAACGAACAACATTCTGTCGGTGTGGTGTAAGTGTAAATGGAGCCAACCTAGAGTTTTTGCTTAGTTTAGAAGTTCATTTTGTATTTTACCTAGTTTAGGGACTTCTTGTGTTGGTTGGTTTGTATCCTGCCTCGGAAATAGCTGCAGATATTAAAGCTATGTTTTGTTTGCTAAAGTTCATATAGTATGTTTGTTTCCCTCAAGCTGTTCCCGCTCCTAAACAAGAAGCATTCATTTTTTTACCTAAATAAGCAGAAGTTTCTTCGGCTTTCCCCAGTTTTCTTCTTTTAGATGATTTATGACCTTTATATATTCTTTTACTATTAGATCAATCTTATCAACCGTGAAATTAATTGGAAATACAGACATGGGCGTTTCCGCTAAACTACATGGACTAAAGACCAAGTTTTCACGGATTTCTAGGCAGGTCATTCTCCTTACACACATCAACCAGAATACCATTTAGCATAAACAACTTGACTATTGCCATTAGCCTGTAGTTAAACAATATAGAGGAAACACACCCTAGTTATTATAGTTATGTACAAACCCATTTCTTGTTTTTCAAAGCACCCAAAAATATATATATATATATTTCTCACTGTATGTCTCATCCACCCGTTTACCAATTCACAAATTTCAACATGAAGTATCTGTTACTTGTTCAATGAATGAAAACGTCCATACTCCTATTTAAGGCTTCCAAATGGACCTATATAGTAGATAATCGCTGCCCATGATATTGCAGTTGTCCTTTTTTTTTTCTCTTGGTTTTTGAGTTTTGTTCTCCTCTTGTTTTGGAAGGTAACCTTCCTTCCTCTTGTACTTTCCTTTCCTTTCCGTAGGTGATAAATTCTCATTTACCAGAACACTAATGAAATAGAATATTGCAGTTTCTAAACACTACCTTTAACCCTGTATGCATGGAGTACAATAGCATAACCAAATTAAACTTTGCTTCCACTATAATTATGGCTCCAGAATTTTGGTGTGCGACGAATTAGACAGATAACATGGCAAAACTAATTTCTTTTATTTCTTTCCAATTACCAAACCATTCAACGGAATTAACCCATTCCTACAATGTAAGCGTACCATCTTGATCCAAATCGGTCTATGAATGATGATATGAACTTGAGTCTCGACTTGGTAAGTACGTTTTCTTCACAAATTGTCAAGTTGGTTATGACTGTGTTGTGCATACCGATGCTCTGGACTTTCAATGAAGGAAGTATGGTAATGTGCACAGAAATTGAATTGAGTCTAGTCTCTAGGCCTGCCCTCACTGATGCCATTTGGCTTTGATTTAGTGGGCATGGTTCCGCAGCAAAACAGGTATAAGGGGGCCACTGTTTCAGTGGTATTTTGAAAGCAGCGACTTTGTGCATATTGCCAAAGGTTAAGTCTATCTCCAATCATCCCCCGCCCATACCCCCAATGATTGGGGACTATATGGGTTCTGTGTGTTGTTGTTGTAGTGGTTATGACTATGTCATAATTGTGAGTTGGAGAGCATCACAGGCTGTTCTCCATATAAATCTATTTCTAAAAAGTAGGAGTAAGAAGAAAGCCAACTAAACCACAAATTCAACCTAGTGGAAGGTAGGCCTGACCAAGCATTTAGCAAACACTTATGCACGCCACACCAATGACCAATCTCAAGACAACCACACTTTATAAGCGAAATTAGAAATATAAAAATGAATAACTTCCAAAATTGCGACCAAAAGATTTAATGCTAAGCAAAACACTAGAAAAATGCACTCCTTGGATCATATATCTCAATGACTATCCACCACAAAAGGAGACAGCTTATGGACTATCGAATGACAACCAACCCTTTGTGACTAAATATCACACTCCAATACAGGGATCTCTTCAAAATAGGTGACATATTTGTTCAATACAAGTTGCTTGAGGTTTTTTTTTTTTTTTTTTTTTTCGTACTAAAAGCTCCTTTTAAGCTCAATCTCATTTTAGCGCAAGTAGATAGTTCTACGGAAAAATTATACAACAAAACCACGTCTTTAAAATAAGGTTTGAAGAAAACCTGACGGCCGCGATCATCCATTGGTATACATTCAACGGCAATAAGTTTATCCACATCATCGGCAGTGACAAGATATTCTGCATATGTAGCTCCTGAATGCCAAAAAGGAGAGAGAGTGAGAAAGAGAAAACAAATGAACAAAGAAGAAAAGACTATAGAAATCAATTTCTTTAAATTATTGTGTTGCCAATGTACGAGTATGAGATGGGCGGCCTCTCCACCTATTGCCCATTGGTTTTAAGTTGGACGCTTTAACTTGGTATCATAGCAAGAAACAAACTGTTGTTGCAAGATATAGCGCAGAAGCAAAATATTGAGTCATGGCTCACACTACATGTGAGATTGTATGGGTGTGAGCTTTACTCGAGGGATTTTTGTGTGCAATTTACCTATACATATGTATTGTGATAATCCGGCAGCAATACATATCACTTTCAATCTGGTATTTCATCCAAGAACCAAACATATTGAAGTAGATTGTCACATTGTTCGAGAAAAGATAATTGGGGTGTGTTAGCTACTCCCTTCGTGTTTACAGGAGCTCAGTTGGCTCATATCTGCACCAAACCATTGTTCAAACCACGTTTAGAGTTGTTATGCAACAAGTTGGGATTTTGTGATATTTATTCTCCAGTTTGAGGAGGAGTGTAAGAATATGTTAGAGTATTGTTTAGTGGTTTGTCCCATATTGGTTAGTTTAGTCTTGTAATCGAGTATCTCATAATATAAATTATGAGTGTTTGTGTTAGAGTTAATTAACACCCTATACACTTTTACTCTCTCAAATAACAGCCAAAAAATTCACAGTCAAAAAGACCCCTACACATTAAGCAGAAAAGCTCATTCCAATACTTACCCTCTATATGCTGCCTTGTTCCATCCTGAAGATGACGAATCCACTGACATGCAAAAAACAATCTTTATGAAAAGAAAGTTCAACTTTTAATGTATGGAGGACCGGTCACAAATTAACTATTTCTCATGAAAAAGGAAGTATGAGAAAAAACATTTTACCTGGAAAACGCAGTGGGAAGTTCCACGAACAGGAAATCCACATCCTAGAAGTTGGTACCCCGGTTTAGCCTTGCCAATAATTTGGAATTCCTCTATACCAGGGCCATCTTCAAATTGCAACAGATTAGGTTAGACGTTGTGGAATTCTGTGCGCATTTTTTGCAAATAATAAGATCCAGTACCTTCTGAACCAGAAGCAAACTCAAGTGGATAAGGACTTAAATTTGCCTCAGCTCTGTCTGATGAACCATCTGGGCCCACTAACATCCTGCAAAAAGTGCAGTATTAAGAAAACATTGCAGGACTTATTTTTCTGACAAGCAACAAATAGATAGTTTTGGATGAATAGTATATATATTTTATAGTGCAGCTAAAAGAAAGAGGACTAGTTCGCTGAAAGAATGCAAATCAAAAACAGGTATTTCCCTGAAAGTTGGTGTTGCAAAAGCCCAAATGGAAGCCAAGGATAGAGCACGATAAGGGCTCGACCCTTGTCCACATAGGGAGCAAATGTTTCCTTGATGTCAGAAGTAAGCAAATGGGAGACAAGGCATAGGGGGTAATGGCGTTGTTACTAACATTATTCTCTGTTCCTGTTGAGTATTTTCAATATTTAATGGATTACTAAATGGTCCCAACGCTTAAACCGTTAAAATAATAAGCTTGAAAAATGCAGTTCAAACTGTCCAACCCTTTCCCTCACGTGCAATCCTATCTTGGATGACAAAGATCCACACACAAAACGATTTCAAATGAAACTGCGAACCAATGCGTTGAATAAAAGTAAACGCAGAACAAATGCATCAAAAAAGATAGAAGGTAGCCAAACCGAAATCCTTCCCCATGCAGCGAAGAATGACTACATAATTGTGGAACACTGCTTTCATCTGATCCGTGAGTCACATCCTTCGATTGTCCCCTTGAGTAACCATTGTCCTTCCTCTCCCTCAACCACCGATCCATACTGTGAAATGCCTTGGTGATTATTCCCTCTGTTCTTCCTTTCTGTTGGGACAGTAATGCAAAAACAAGGCTGCCCAACACCTCAGCCATCGTTGGCCGTGATTTTTTACCTCTATGCAAACAACTGTTAGCAAGTTCAACAAAAGTCTTCAGAGAACGCGGTGCTATTTGTCCACAGAGATAGGGATCAATTACTCGATCAAGTTTTCCCTTTTTGATGCAATGTTGAGCCCATTGAACTAAACCGATTTGCTCCTCCTCCAGTCTTGTATCCACGGCTGGCCTCCCACATAGCACTTCTAATAATACCACACCAAAGGCATATACATCAGATTTCTTGGTTAGTCTCCGGGTTAGGAAATACTCTGGATCCAAATACCCAAATGTGCCTCTCACATCCGTGGTAACATGGGTTATTGAATGACTTGTAGTCTCTTTTGACAACCCGAAATCACAAATCTTAGCTACCAAGTTATGGTCCAGTAGAATATTTGTGGTCTTCACATCTCGGTGTATGAGACTTTGATCGGTACCAGCATGAAGGTAGTGTAGTCCTCGGGCGGCACCAATACAAATAGTAAGCCTTTGCTCCCACGAGAGAGGAGAAAAACTCCGACCACTTGTTGTTGCACGTAGCTTATAAAGATGATCGGCGAGGGTCCCTAGAGCCATATATTCGTAAACAAGGATCATCTCCGGAAATTCGTCGCAGTAGCCGATCAATGAAACAAGATGAGTGTGCTGGAGATTTGAAAGCATCTTGACCTCCGTCCAAAACTCTCCTGCGCCTTGTTTGGATTCAGCATTCAACCGCTTTATGGCAGCAGCCATAGTGTGAAGCCTCCCCGTTTCCAATTCCAAATAACTAATGAAGCCTCTATAAACTTTCCCAAATCCCCCGGTCCCAATGACTAATGCATCATCAAAGTAGTTAGTGGCGGTTAGTATCTCATCCAGTGAAAAGAGACGACAAGATACATCCGAGTGAATCGCACCACTACGGATTGCGTTGGGCGAGGCTACCACTTGATCAGCAGCCATGTTCTTCAGAGAATGAATTTGCTAGTAACACTGACAATGGGAATTAGGAGCCCTCTCACCGCAGTTGAGGGTGATAATTAAGTGGAAAGAGCATGAGGGCGAGTTAGGAAATCAACGACTTCACTTGAGGTCAATACGTAGTGGTTGTGGAAAAAGAGAGGGAAAATTTCCTCCCAACTTTCCTTCTTTTTTCCTTTCTCTTCTTTTCCTTTCTTTTCCCTGGCTACCAAACAGATGAGGTCAATTCGTAGTGGCTGTGGCCCCCTCCCACCACGCGGTTTGTAAAGTCGCCCCTCCCGTGCGGTTGGGCATGGATGATTTCGGGAAATCTTCTTGGGAGATAAATTCTCCGTGGGGTCGACCCCATTCTTCTAGAAGCTGCGGTTAACAGGAATTCTTAGTGCATTGAAGGTGCCATTTATCGTATTGTACTGATTCCTTAGAGAGAGAGGGAGAGAGCGCTTACGAAATTGATGAGGGAATGCTTGGGAAATTGACAAATTTCAACTTGAAGTGGCTGTGGCGTTGTGGCCGGCTTCTCGAAAGAGAGAGGAGATAAAGCAACACAAATGCCGTCGATCCCATCCCGACGCCGCCGATATGCGGCTGTCATCGTTCCCATTGCCGATCTAGCGCTGCTATCAATCTAGTTTCGCCGTCATTCGAGGGCCGCTGTTCTTGGTCACAGTTACCCAGGTATCTCCAGACAGAGGCATGGCCTGAGCTTCACAACTGTTTCCGCCGAAGAAGACATTAAAAGCGTGTTTACAAAACACCTTTTTAGGCCGGATTATAATTTACTTAGGTGGGAGCGTGAAACAGAAACACGTTTTCATATACTTTAGGAATAAGGTCAAAAACACGCGTTTTATTTAAAGAAGTTAAAAATAGCCTTAAATCTGTTAATGACCCGTCTTGTCGCGACTCCAGTGAGGTCTCAGTCCGGCAGCTTGTGTTCTTGTGGGTAATCGATCTGTGTAGATTCACTTCTGTTTTTATCCGATAATTCCTTTTGCACCGACCGTGGTGCACCGACCACGAAGTGACGGCGTCGGGGACGCCGTTTTGGGTCCCAACCGATCGATCCGAGCCGTTCACCCTTCTCCAAATCAAATTCCGAGTGGGCCCACGCGGGAATCGAGGCAATCGGACGGCTGTATGAGCTCGATCGAAAATCACCCCCATTTGGAGAAGGATGAACGGCTCGGATCGATCGTTTAGGACCCACAACGGCACCCCGACGCCGTCGGTATGTGGTCGGTGCACCACAGTCGGTGCGGGTAGAAGGGTTCGTTTTTATCCATGGCCTCATGAGGAACAAATGCCAGGAATATTTAACCGATGTTGGACTTCATATCCATGTGAAACTTAATTCATGTTAATGGATAGCTTACCCACGCATATTTAAGAGCATCAATCAATATATGGTTTGACAAATTAACTTTTAAGTTAAAGTATAGAATAAACTCTCAAAATAACTTTAAAAAATTAGTCTCACCAAATGCCTCAACAATTTGTAGATTTTTTAACTTTGCTACAGTAGCTGAACAAATTTGGTGTGACACTGTTCACGCACTGGTCATATTTTTTTTATTACTTTTGGGGAGTAGGAGTACAAAGAAAGAAATAGTTTAATAAGAAATAGAAAGTTTAATTTTGTGAGTTTTTCAAAAAGTAATTTGCTAAATTATAAAATGTGCTTTTGAGGTTAAATTTAGTGTTTTTTTTTTTTTTTTTGTGTCTGATAAGATGCCCTAACTGTATTATTTTACATGTCAGTTGTAGCATTTGTGGATTATGCTGGGAAAGGATTTTTGCATTCATCACTCTGCTCATTAGACATGTCAGAAACCCATAGGATGTGTTTGGTTTCCACAATCTTGGCAATTATCCTATGATGGGCTGCTAATTCTATTCGAGGCCCGTGTAAGCTCTCTCGGACCCAGTTGTCAAAGATGGCAAAAAACTACTCTATAAATGACGAGAATTTGAAATGGGCTTTTCAAGTATATCGTTTCAAGGAATTCCATGCTTATAAGCCCCGCGTGTGTCATATGGTACTTATGTGCAATTGTGCATCAAACAATTCTAAATAGATTCTATGTCAGATTTTCTGTCTAGATCTATATATGGATATCTGCGTTCGTAAACGACCAAAATAATGCATCATTGCATATGATTAAAATAATTCATTCATGAGGTAAGTGTTACTCCCTCCATCCCTTTCCCTTTTTAAGTGTATTACTTCGTAAAGCTAACTTATTAAAGAAACATCATCATTACACCTTTCACATCAATTTTTAACTCCACTTTACATGTTTTACATCAATTATGAAGGTAAAAACTAAAAAAATAAAGGACTATTAATCCCTTTGTCATTAATCTTTTTCTTCTAAAGGTACAGACAGCTCTAAGTTCTCGTTGCCCCTCTGAATCTTCAAGAGGACTTTGTCACCAACGTTATAGTCGTCCAATGCTCTATCCAGGTCTGCTTTGCTTCTAACCTGTTCAACGAAAAAGCAACACAGTAAGTGATGGACTGTGGAATTTACAAACGACAAGAACGGGAAGTGATACGCTCTGCTTCATGTGCCCGTTTCATTTTGATATAGTGTAAGCAAAAAGAAATCTGATCCCAGGTACCAAATAGAACACATTGGTATACTAAAATACCATTGAGGCCCATTTGTTTAAGTTCCATATTTTCTTATGTAAACATTTGCTTAAGTTTCAACAATACGAAAAAGAGTAACCAAATTACCACACTCGTGAAAAGAATTGCATGAAAATTTTGTCTAGATAGCAACAACCAAAATCCGAGCCATGGTTGGAAAACCTAGAAAATTGGTCCAGCCTCCAGACCTTTCATGAGGTGCCAGTATTTTAGAACATAATTTAGCCTATCAATTTTTGGATAAGAAAGAACTAAGCTTGCAGCTTTATTAAATTGAGACAACCACGAAAATATCGGCAAAAGAGTGGGAAAAAGAAACAGCTCACCGGTTTGTTGTCCACTGCCACTATTATATCCCCCAGCACAATATTACCAGCAAAGCCCCTTGTAGTGGGAAGTATCCCAACTTTCGCAGCAAGACTATTTCCTGGAACCTACAACACAAAATGTAAATTTAAGACATACTCAAACTTCAGGACAGAACACCAATATAAAGTAGTGTTGGAGCATTGACAATTATGGAAGCATACCTGCAGAACCAAAGCTCCATTCCGAACATTAAGTTGATTTGAAACAAGGTCGGGAGCAATATCCACATTTAAGCCAGCTCGATAAACCTAACATAGTGGAACAAAACGTAAGAAAATTGTTTGGCATGCCTCATATCGAAAAAAATCCTGCAAAAATGGTTTCCAAAAGAATCTTTTTTGAAACGGCGGTAGCAGTTCTAAAGCCAAGTTGTGAATGCGCAAACGATTGGAAATTTGGAATAGAGGAGGCCTAACAAAAGAAAGAATCTGAACTATTAGCAAGAGAACATACTTTGCCAAATTGGATCAACTGAGGTATTATCTTTGCGACAGTCGAGGATGGAATCGCAAACCCTACACCTGCAGATGTCCCTGCACCAACAAAAACATATCATTAAATGTATCTGAGGAGGATTATTTGGAGAGGAATCAAGCAAATGTGGTGTATAGGCATCAAAAAGTGCTTTTACTATGACCACTACTAGCAACTAGGTACAAAAAACTTCCATTATTCTTTTCAGATTCTGACATATTACACAAGAAAGGCGGAGAAAACTAAGTACCTGTTGAAGTGAATATAGCCGTGTTGATCCCAATTAAATTCCCTTTAGAATCCAGTAGAGGACCTCCACTGCCATGAATCCATGAACACCATTGGAAATGTAAAAGTTACATCATCTGTAATTTACAAGTGATGAAAGGAGAGAACCCCAGAGAAAACAGAGAGGAGAGAAATCAGAAGCAGAGAATTGATATTCCCAATGAAATACCTGTTTCCAGGATTAATAGCTGCATCTGTCTGTATACCCCCACCAATTGTGACTCCGGTTCGACTAGATATGTCTCGATTCAGTCCGCTAAGAACCCCGACAGTGAGAGTGTGATCGAAACCAAAAGGATTTCCAATAGCTAAGCATTGTTGGCCTACTCTTAAAGAAGATGACGGTCCAACCTTGATAGGCCTCAGCAATTCTTCAGAGGCTTCGACCTATTGTGATACTTATGATGTTAAGGCTTCATTCTCCCAATATCGATACACCAAATATGCAGAGTGAGAGCATACAGTATGAACAATACATATCCGCAAAGCAATTTTAAAGATGGCCACAACAATTACAATAGCCACAACGCCATTGATTGATGTGTAGAACACTTGATATGTTATCCAGAATGACAGACTCCCAGTTTCATTGGATGAAGAAATTGAATTGGAAGTACCAAGCAGCGACTGTTAGGCTTGGCGAAGCCTAATTCAATTTGGGTCATGCTTCGCTGATGTTTTGGGGTTTGGAGGCAGCCCCCTGAAATCTAGACTGGGGCATTTCTGTAATTAGTGATGTAAACCCTAAGTCATAACTACTTGCTATACGCAGCAGCCAGTATCAACATACCGGTGTCAGACACTTTTCGGACCCCAACATGTGTCCGGCACTCAAGTCCGAAGTGTCCAATTTTTTCTCTACGTTTTTGGTGTGGACACTCCAGAGACACTCTACAACATGCTTTAGACAGTCTCGGGACACTCACAAGACACGTCGGGGGTGTTAAACGAAATAGTTAAGAATCTTATCAAGACTTAGAGAAGTCTTTCCTCTTATGACTATTGATTATAAAGACACATAAATCTGCCAATCGAAACAAAAAAAGCATGTCGCATCCTCTCAACTTTCTAAAATTTGCATGTCAGAGTGTCTGTGTGGTGTCGCATGACGGGGTCGGTGCTGCATAAATTCAGGCTTTGGAAACTCAGAAAAGGGAACATCATACGTATGGAATTGCCAATAATCAACAAAAAGGCAGAATGGCATGCGGTATTAAGAGCTTCGAGATAAATTCTACCTTCAACACAGCAAGATCCTTAGCACGGTCTGCACCAATCAGCTTGCCCTCGAAATTCTTTTGGACCCTTTTCAAAAACCAAGCACAGTAAAGAACTGGGGCAAAAAGAGTAAGAATATCAACTTAACTGAGATTTGGCCATCCCATATGACCTGACCAGACATCCAATATGCAGTTCAATCTATGAAATACGGGCATACGTCACAGTGGAACTCACCCTTCTGAAGCAAGAATATTAACTCGTGCAACAACTTGCCCACGGCTAGGATTTCTCGAAAGCGAATTACCTATTACTGGACAATGTAAAGAAAATTGGGTTACTCATATTTTCAAACCCCATGTTGCAACTTGAAATGATTTTTTCTTTGGTAAGTGAACTTGAAATGATTGAGTTTCCATATTGTCATTTGAAAAGATTAAATAGCATTATCATCTACATAGTTAACGAAGGCATAACACACTTACTACCCAACCACGTGAATGACAACAGAATGCACAGTAGCTAAATTCAACTATCTGTAATACCTATATCTTGCGGTGTCATCATTCATGCATGCAAAAGCACTTAAATTATTAGCTGACTTACCATGATAATTTGTCACTATGTGACCTTGTCCATCCCAAACCACTCCAGAACCATTACCTTCAGGAATCTGCCATGTCCAAGCACGAGAAGACAATATAGTTGAAGTACACAATTTCCACAAATTATTTACGTAATAATAATGATGATGTAGTGCACATGCCACAGAATACGTGTAGAATCTTGTTTGCACCATAAAAGTTCAAACACAACTTGTCCAAACAATGCACAGGATTACCTCAACCATACCCGTAACATTTAGCTGAGGACGCAACGTTACATCAAAGATGTTGACAACGGCATAAGTGTTCTTCTCAAAGAGCTTCACAATCCTTTCCTGCCATAAAAAACACAAATCACCTGAACTACCATAAGAAACCCATCGCTGAGGGAATGTGAAATTGACAAATGAACCGTTCCGAAAGAAAAGGAGAGCAAATTGACTGAAATAATTGAAAGCGAACCTCAGAAGGGAAGAGTACCCCAGAAGGATAAACAGGCGGTGTAACTTCTTCGATTGTGACAGATGGATCCCCTAAAGCATGGGCTGTATATCCAAAAGTTCAAATACATGATCAGAGAGAAACTGCAGATAAGTACAAAAAGAGGGCACCTAAAATCTGAACCTAGGTCGTTAAGAAAAATCAGGTGAATAAAGATAAACCTTAAGTGTATGGATATATCCACTAATAGCATTTAACTTAATATTTACATATACCATACTGCTTGACAATGCCAAAAGAATGTGCAGGCCATTCGAATGAAAAGCTATTACATTGTTAAAAGCCAATGAGCTACCAACTGTACAACAACAATAACAGAACTCATCTAGTCCCCAATCATTGAACTGTAACAAAAAGTAAGCTACATTGAAATATTGAATCCTTTTCATTATACCAAAAGGTGTTTTCTTTATGGTCATTGTAGCAAAAGGTGCATAATAGGAAATTGACTCAAAAGGAAACAAAGCTGAGTTGTGCAAACCTGATAAGTACCTTGAAGGAAGATAACATGAGTACATGAATACACTTGAAAACAACATCCGTCGTGTTGTGAAAGGAGAGCTCTTCTGTATTACTTCAACCAAATCCTTGCTGTGATCTTGATCAATCCTAATAGCATTACAACGATTAATAACTCAATTCCAGTGCAATAACAAAGTTGATTTTAAATGGCAATTTAGTCTCATGTCACATATTTTGATTGGCTGTACAGACATGTGATCGACTGTATTTCTGAATGATTGATTACTGTATTTCCAAATGATTGATTACTACAATTGATTCGTTGCACAACTACCACTCCTATGGGATGTTTGTAGTAGCTGCAGGAACAGTTTTAAGATTCTTGTAGAAACACATAAACTTGTTTAGTACTAGCTTTGTCTATTATTAGTTAAGAAATTATTATCAAGCTAAAAAGTTACAAACCAACATTTAAAATATTTAGAATCTAATATGATCCGAAAAACACCACAAACTTTAGGCCCCGGAAATAGTCAGGGCACGCATGCTAGCCAGAACAAACATTCGGATATACATATATATTAAATAAATAAAAAGCTCAGCTTCTCTAAATCTGAAATCAAAAATTCTGAAATCAAATTAAGACCCCAGATTCCAAGAATCAAGCAAATTAAAAAATATGTCAATAAGAATATCATGGGATAGTTTTCTTCGAAAACTCAGCTGCCTGACCCAACTTTCGCGCACCTCGGGACACTAATTCTGGACCAATCCACCATCCCGTAGCACGGCCCAATGATATAATACCGGGATATGGGACTCTTTTTCCATCCAATGATGAAATAAATATACACACTATTGTTTTGGCCAATGAAATATGACCACAACAAAAATACAAAGCAGCGCTGATAGAATTGAGCAATACCTTGGAGTGGGATTGGAATGGGGAGAAATGTCGTGGGGAGAGTCGTGGCCATGTGGTTCGGAAGAGAGAGAGGAAATGCCGTCGAAGCAGAGCTCCCGCCGACCTAAGCAACGTCTTGTTTCATTCGGGATTTGGATTCGATGAGTAGGTTGTGGAAGAAGATGAGTAAAAGACTCGCACGCTTTTATTACTTGCATTTTTGTCTCCAATTCTTGCGAAATCCCCCAACTGTCGTTTGACAGAGGAGAGAGAGAGAGTAGAGATAGGGTTTTAGTCTCTGTCCTCAGCTCCTCTTGTCTGGCCCCTGAGAAATTTTTCAGTACCAAGTGGGTATTGTCCATGTGGTACCCACTCGGCAATCTCAGCCGTCCAAAATGTGATTCAACGGTCCGGAAGAGGAGAGAGAAAATGAGGAGAGAGAGTGGTCGGGTAGAGGAGAGAGATGGAATCAATCTCGGCCATCCAAAACACTTTTGGACGGCCAAGATCGTGCTCGACATGGCCACGTGATACTCATTTGGTACCCAAAATTTTTTCCAGGCCCCTCATCCTCATCCTAAATTGTTGTTCCTTTGTTGGAAATTCAAATTTTTATGAACAATGCCTAATACGAAAGGACCGGAGGAGGAGTGGCGGTAGTAAGATTGCAAATTTCGCTTAATTCGCAAGGACCATTCTTTTGTAATTTTACAAAATAAAAAAATAAAAAAATGTATTAAAAATATGAAAAAAACTTGGGGGGAGCCAATACTCCAAACACCCCCCTTCACCCCCTTCCGCCTCTGGACCAGAGTATTTTCTTGTATGTTTGGTTAATAGATGAAACTTCTCTAAGAAAATTTTAAGGCTCTGTTTGGATCTTAATTAGGGAAAGTTATTGGTTTTAAAAAAAGAAGAAGGAAAATATTCAAATTCCTATTTAATGTTCCTCTCATTTTCTATTTAATTTTTCATCTAATTTTTTTCTTAATTATTTTTCCTTCTTTTTTTTTTTTTCCCTTAAGTTCCAACCAGAGCCTAAAACTCTTTCTATCCTAGAGTTTTGTTACAATGGCAATTGCATGACACTGGAGGTATTGGTTTACCTCGTAGCTCAAATGGGCAATCACTTTTTTTTAGTCCCAGTATTCCTTTGCAAGGATTGCCCTTCAACTAGATACCGTGGCGGTTTGTATTTTCCTCCTCTTTCACAACCAAGAATGCACTTCAGCAACTTGGTGCCTTTTAGATTAGCAGAATTTTTAATAATCACCACAATACTATTTATGTTTGAGATCAACTCTCCGCACTCAAGCTAATATATCTTCTCTAATTTCAAAAATCTATAAAATAAAAAAAAACGAATATATATAAGTAAAACATTATCCAATCTTAATATATTTTCTCTACTTACAAAATAAATGACAAATATGCATAAGAACAACTGTAATAACTAATCTGGTCAGTGGTAAATTTGGGTATATAATCGCGACCATAGTGGGAGATGCTCTCCTCACTAGGAATTCGATCCGTACTTTTTTTTAGCTATATAATCGTTATTGTGTAATTCTAGCGGACAATGAATTTTTTGGTGAGGGTGAACAAATTTTTTTTCCATTGAATTTGTGGTTATCGGTAAGTGGCGGAGACTTGTTTGTATAGAAACAGAATTTTTTTTTTCTTTTTTCGCTCTCGGCTTTTTGTATTGTGAAAGAGAGAGAGTGCTAAACTATGGAGGAGAGCTGAGTTCTGACAATTCTTTTGCCTTTTGTTCAATCCCACACAACTTCATGATCAACATCGAGCAAGGTAATAAATTGCCAAGATTTTAGCGACTAACCTCAAGAGAGTTGTCACAGTGGTTAATCGATTTGTCACGGCGGGACTTACCACCCCAAGGTCGTAGGGTCAATTCTTCTTGGCAGTGATTTGTACTTGGAGCCACCTCACCTCACGCAAATGCGTGAAAAGAGTTGTGGGAGTGACTAAAGAGATTAGTCTAGTCAGGTTCATCGGGACACTCTTCATTACAAAAAAAAAAAGAAAAAAAGAGAAAGGAGCAGATGAGAGAGTCTAGGCAATCTTGGACTAATTAAGGTGCTCTCATCCAGCCGAAAGAACCTAACCAACCAGAATGAACAGGTAAGGAGATAACGGACCACCTTGCCTTAACCGACACGTGGGATGGAATACCTCTGTCTGAGCACCATTGATTAACACAGAAAAAGAGACTGAAGAAACACATTATTGTTAAGTTAGGTTAAACCACCTGGGGCTAAACCCCATAGAAGAACTTCACACCAGAAATCCCAACTAACCCAATCATAAGCTTTACAAATATCTAGCGTCAAAGCAAAGCACGACTTCTTGCCACCTTTGTTATGCCTAATAAACTCCAGCAAGTAATGAGCTAAAAATCTGAAATAACCTCCCGGGGACACACATTCTAAAATCTGAAGCTAAGTCATAACTGGGCAAAGTCGATTCACCAACAATATTGCAATAATCTTGTATAAGGCTTTGCACAAACTTACAGGCCGAAAATCATTAACTGTGATAGGATTAAGGCTTTAGGAATGAGACTGATAAAGGTGCAATTGATCTCCTCAAGCATAATGCCAAGGTGCAAAAAAACCAATACAAAAAGGGAGATGTCCTGCCTAACAACATCCCAGTTCCTCTGATAAAAACCCCCCAGTAAAGACATCAAGACCATGTGGTTTAAAGGCCCCCAATTGAAAAGCAACTAGTTTAACATTCTCCCCCAAGAAAGGCATGTCTAAGTCCATCTGAGGGTCTTTTGATGACATCATCATTTCCCTCATTTCTCTCTCTATCTCTCTCCACTCATTACACCCGATGACATCATCAAAACTAAACTGAACTATCTAACCAAACACAACCGTTCTCTTTTTTAAACAATTCCTAGATAAAGAATTCAGGGGAAATGGTTGCGTGCTTTTCTACTGTTTTGTTTATCTGTGTGTTCCCGAATGAAACCACAAAACAGAAAGCCACATACTGAAGAGAATTTTCAAAGTTCTCGAACAGTTGGTGGGAGAGAGAGAGAGAGAGACAGAGATGTGCAGATAATTTCAAATCCGAACATGTCAAAAACCAAAGCTGGGCGATACCATTTCAGAAGCCTCACTCTTGGTCAAACTTAGAAAAAAGCATACGTAAGCTGGAACATTGAGAAGAAAACATGGTTCAAAGCTACCATGGAAGTAGGCTACTGAAGAAATTTGATCAAACCACAATTTTTTTTTGAAAATGTCATCATATCATATCAAAACGCCATCCGGCACTGATTACATCGAAAAACAAGAATGCAGTCAAAACCACTAACAATTGAAATGAGACCGGCAAAAGGCAAACAGGACCACCGGCTCGCAGACACACCTGCCGAAGTAGACCCGACACTTAGGGGACGGAATGATGAATCGTATCAAGGGATAGCGGTAGAGCATCTCGACGGATACCCAGCTCAAACCATTACACAATAAAGCGCAGATGTAATCCAAAAGAGGGCAAGCTTAAATCTAGGGATTAGAAATTCACAAAATGCTTAACGCCGTCAATCAAGAGATGGTGGAGAGAACCTCCACCGTACAACCATTCCCAACGCCGCCGTGAGTGGACAAAAATTGTATGAGAACCTGCGTTGTCACGCGAGGCTCTGGACGCGGGTATGCCTCATCTGGCATAGGCGGCCCCACACGTCCACGGCGGCCATGAATTCTAGCCCCAGATCAAGCAAGCTAAAACAAGAAAAAAACCAAGAACATCTGCTGCATATCTAAATAAAGGCTACCAAAAAACCAAGAAATTCCAAACTAAAATGGACTAATCAAACTCATAAAAGCTGAAAACAACACAACTGTGCTCCAAAAAACCAAGAAATTCCCGAGTTGACTCCGAACTTGGCTAAGTTAAGATGAGTTGCTGCTCCGGGTAAAGAACTGTGCTCCAAAACTTGCCGCCGTCATCGGGATCTGAAAGCTTATTCACCGGAGGGTGCCCAGACCGCCATAACATCACCATCCCGCCTTGACACAAGCCCAACAAGTCAGATGGGAGGAAAAACAGGGGGCTGGGAGGCGGAGGAGAGGGGGCACTATGTAGAGGGGAAATGGGTGAAAGGAAGAGGCGATGGTGGAGCTGATTTGTGGGGTAGAGGCGGCGGTGGTGAAGCATGGTGGCGGGGCAATTAGGACTGGGAGGGGGAGATGAGGTGAACGGGCGGCGGCCCCACCTCCCCCAAGGATAACGACACTAGAGGTGAGGGAGGAGTGGGGAGGAGGAAAAGTGTAAGAATTTGTGGAGGAGGTGGCCGAAAATGGTGGGGCGGCCGGAGATAGGGATAAAACCCTAGTAACTCTCACAGAGGAGAGAGAAACTCCCACAGAGGAGAGAGTTCAGTGTTATGTTTATGTCGTAGTGATCAAACCACAATGGAACACACGACAACTGAGCTGTAAATCGAAATTATTGCCCAGAAAGACTTAGACAAAGTTGAACGACTTAAATATCTTTTCCTCGAAAAAAATATATTTGTGAAGTTGAGAAAAAACGCCCATTTCCAAAAAAATTACTTTTACCCAAGTATTTTTGATAATATACTCAAGATAAAAGCCACTAAAGTCAAAACTATCAAAGGCGGAAAAAAAAAATTGAATAATGACAAAATGCGAGAAAGCCACTAAAACCACTAAAGAGAACAAATCGTACACTTATTCGATTAAGCTGAATTTAACAATACCCAAAAGATTATTTGAATTTAACAAACCGTTCTGGTCATTCCTGTATCGTCATCCATAGAATTATATATGGTCTTAAGGTTGGCGTGGTGTCACCATCGAGGGGTTCCAATATGTCGTTCTCCTTGGTCTCCTGCACGTTACCACTCAACAGCTTCGCATTTGAAAAATCTCTCGAACTTTTGACAGTGCTCATCTGTACCATATAAACAGGAGTACTATAATCACACAACTTCCGAATATGATGGGCTCTCATTTATGTTTACCCAAATGCCAAGACTCCGAGGGAGAGAGAGAGAAGACGATGGAGGAGGCCTTGCCGGAAAGCCTGGTGTCAGGAATTCTCTCCCGGACGTCCCCTCGCGATGCGTGCCGGTTCTCGGCGGTCTCGAGGGGATTCAAATTGGTCGCCGATTCCGACAGCGTATGGGACAGATTTCTGCCATCGGATCATCGGAAGATCATATCGAGGTCGGTGTACCCTGTGGCCTTCTCCACCAAGAAACAACTCTACTTTCTCCTAGCTGACGGTTTTATCCTCCTCGACGGTGGTAAACTGGTAACCTTTTTGCATCATATGATGATTCTTATATATTAATCCGTCCCATTTTTTGACCGGGCCGGTCTAGGGCTGTAAACCAGTCGAGCTTTATTGACCTCGAGCTCGGCTCGTTTACTAAACGAGCCAACAATTTTGAGCTCGAGCTCGGCTCATGCCTTAATGAGCCGAGCTTAATCATTTACTAAACGACCCTCTTTAATCGAGCCGAGCCTCACTTAACGAGCCGAGCTTTTGTCGAACAAGTCAAGCTCTACTCGGCTCGTTCATAAACGATCTGAGCCAAGCTGTGCGTTAGCGAGCCGAGCAGAGACGAACTGCTCGATTCGTTTGGAGTCCTAAACCCGGGAGTGCTGTAGAGCACCTCCTGCTCTACCCGCAGGATCAGGCCGTCCATTTCGACAATGAAAGGCTCGGATTATTCCGAGCCATGGATGGCTCGGATTTGTAAGTGCGGGAGATGCTATACAGCTTCCCAATTCCTCATGTTTTTTAACGCATGTCTCGATGGCAAATTTGATGAAATTTATAAGCATTATTCCACTTTCAAGACTAATTATAGTCAATTTATGAGGGTTAGTTTATGGAAATGCATCCACTTTTGTTGACTTTTTAAAGAATGGGAATACTTTGAGATGTCTTAAAATGGGAAGGTAATTTATAAAGCAAACAGAATAGGAGAGAGGGATCTCAGTCATGCCAATCCTAGGAAAATGATTCATAAGAATTTTTAAAAATGAAAGAAATTCTCATAATCTTGCAGCTGCATCAAACATGTTTCTCAGCTTCTACAAAAATTCGGAATCTAAAAGCTGCAGTAGAATCTGAAGTTAAAGTTTAAAATTTGTATTCACAACTACCACAAACACGCAATAATTTTGGGCTTGGTTTGAGGTGTTTAGGTATTTGGTCTTGGTCCATTGGGGGTTTGGTCTTGTTTTGAAGCAAGTTTTGGCTTGTTTAGGATTATTAGGATTGGGCTTGGATTCCCCTCCTCTCTCTCCCACCATGATGTACTATTTGTCAAGTTTTTCTTAATAAATTTTTTTGCCTATAAAAAAAAAAAAAAAACTATCGCCAACACGCCCTAGTCGCCCTAGTCATTTATGAGGGTTAGTTTATCGAAATGCATACACTTTTGTTGTGACTTTTTAAAGAAGAAAAATGATATGCGTAAGGAATCTTAAACCGAACCATACACAGAATGTGAGTGTTTTTTTAAAAACGTGTTTGCAAAACACGACTTCATGTTCTCGCATTGCCCACATTCTGTGTATGATTTGGTATAAACTTTCTTGCGCCTAACATTTTTGTTTAAAGAATGCGAATGTTTTGGGATGTCCCAAAATGAAAAGGTAAGCAACCAAAATGGGAGAGAGGGATCTCAGTTATGCCAATCCTAGGAAAAATGATTCACAAGAATTTAAGCTTGAAATCGACACGGGATAATTTAGGCCTTTTCTAATTTGGGCTTTCCTTGTATTGATGGAGGCAGTTGACTCCAGCCATTTTCGATCCCGATTTCGGGTCCAATTCGATAATCGGACTCGTTGATTTGTAGTCGTAGAGCTCGTAGAGCAAAACAACCGCATCAGAACTTATGTTGGTCCAATACTGATCCGTATGTGATCGGAGCCCATTTAATTTGGAAAAAATGAGTTGGGTACACTTGATTACATCTTGATTAACACTTTCTTCTTTCCCAAATAACAACCGCTTCTTGATTACATCTTGATTAATTTGGAAAAAATGAGTTGCCTAAAGCAGTGGCTTAATGGTTTACGGTTTTAGTCCAAAGTCGGCTCTGGCTCCGATTAGATATTGATCGGTACATGACTTTTTCGTGTTTGTTCTACTTGACAGTTCTAATTAAGGTCTTCATTTCTTAATAATGCACCTTTACAATTAGAGGTGACAATCTTCACACCAACCTAATTATACGACCATGTCCACTGTCCACTGCCCACTGCCCACCCACTCATAACCCAATCGAATCCGCCCGTTTATTTAGTGAAGTTGTAATTGGGTTTGTTGTACCAAACCATTTATAAATGGGGTTTAAGTGGGTTTTAAAGGGGTAAAGAATAAGAGTGAAACAAAGGGCCGGGTTTCAGGGAAACTATAAAATAGACATCTGCTTGATTACTTATTAGAAAAAAATTGGTTCAAAATGCCAAAACTGGTTCATGTGTATAATGAACACGTATTCAACCCACCCATTTCTAACCCGGTTACTTTTGAGTTTTGACCCATTTCCAACCCGAACATATTTAACCCACGACCCGTATCACCCCGCCCATTTGCTACCTTGCAATATAACCTTTCCAGTAGTTCACAAGCAGGAGCCAGTTAATTAGAATCCAACATGAGGATAGATGCTGGTGTCCTTTTTTTTCTTTTTGGCCAACTATTGTATACATCCCAGCGGGGGTTAGTAAATAAGTTCACAGTAAGTTATTTCACAAGGGATTCGGATGTTGTCCATAGCCTTAAACCTACAAACCCCCACGACGAGGCTCAAATCCTGATCTCCCATATGGAAAGAACCATGAGATCCAACCGGGCTAGAACCCCTTGACGGTGTCATTTTTGTTTACCTACCTCTTTTTAACAACTTTGCTACAATCACAAACACATTATACGTTTGCATGCACACAAACAATAAAATATTACAAGTGAGAGGAGAGGCTCTTCCTAACGCAATATTCTTTCTTTTTGTTACCAGAGCTTCTCTTTAGATAAAGCTAGTGGAAAAAAGTGTTTTATGCTAGGAGCCCGAGAGCTTGCAATTGAATGCGGAAGGTATCCAGTTAATTGGACGTGGAGGTACTTGCCACAGTCAAGGTCTCTCTCTCTCTCTCTCTCTCTCTCTATCTCTCTCTCTCTCTCTCTCTCTCTCTCTCTCTCTCTCTCATATGAGGAGAAATGGGGCCCACAATCATAATAATAGCCAATTACTATGATTTCTGGCATAAATGATTTACATATTCGAACCTAAAAAATAAATGGCTCGGGTCATCATAATGCAGTCGTAGGGGTCCCATATCTCTTCAAATGAGATAATTAGAATGAGAGGATCCTAATCTCTGTATCTTTATCTCATGCAGATTCTGGGAGCAGGCCAATCTTCGGGCAGCACCTCGTTTTGATATTACAGGCAAAATAGAGGCTCGATTGTTGTCCTCAAAAACAACTTATGTAGTGTACCTTTTGTTCAATTTGGGGCCGCTAAAGTATGGATATAAGGGTGTCTCAGCGAAGGCATCTGTAAGATTTGATGGGAAAAGAGGAGATGGAGACGGAGATGGCGATGAGATCACCAACATTGTTTCTTTGGCGATTCGACGATTTAGTTCTGATGGGCAGTTTGCACAGCAAAGAATGGATAAGTGGATGGAGACTGAACTCGGTGAGTTTTTCAATGGGCAAAGAGATACTGGTGAAGTAGAGATCCGGTTGATGGGGTTTGAGGGAGATTACAGGACATATGACTTATTTGTTGAAGGCATTGAGCTTCGGCCTAAAATCAATTATTGAATAAAAAGGGTGCGTTTGTTTGTGGCGTTGGCCGTTTACTATGCATAAAGGTATTTTATTTTTCTTGCGAGCATAATTGTATAACTTTTTTTGGTTGATATCTTTGTAATGAAACCGTAGTCACACAATCTTTCAAAATGGTTAGCTCATTCAATCCTCGCTCTGTGCTCGCGCTCGCGCTCTCAATTTTCACTCTCAAATTCTAGTTGTTTGGGAGGCTTTAGAAGGACGCTTTCATACTTGTGCTTGTGCTCTCGTACCCGCACCAACAGGCGCATTATGTGATTTAGGATGAAACACATAACTGATAGCCAGCTTACTAGGGCATGGTGAATATGTGTGGTTTGACTTTTGACAAAAATGGGGTGAGTTGAAAAGAATTGTTTAAATAGTGGTGCTTTTCCTCATTGTTGACAAAAGTACAAAACCAATAAAGTCCTTTTTGATCTTAGGGGTATTGAGAAAGCGTTTCGGAATTTGACATTTCTTTCATGAGATCATGTCTACTTTAAAGAGTATTCTTTTCGTGTCAGCATGTGCAGATATTTTGCTTCCACTTACATAACTTCCAACCGCACACGTGAGAGTACTAAATGCACCTTGTTTTCAGTGATTTCATTTATTGAGTGCATGACGAGGTGAGAATTGAAGTCGAGACTCGATCCAAAAAAAGCGGTTAGCCATTGTTCACTTGTGATCGAGGCTTAGGCTTATATCTCTCACATACGCTACGATTAGGTGTTTGTGGTTTACTCCTTGATTCAATAGCATTTGAAACTCTTGTTGCTTACTAATATCTTTGTGGTAGTTTCATACCTTGGCTTGGTGTATCTATGAGCTGCATGACAGGTTTGGAGTTCCGTGTCAAAACCCTCACGAGACTTCAATCGTCCTACCGTAACTGCCTAGGGGTTTAAAAGACACATCTCTTTTAGTTTGTGTTGTTTCATTTGCTTAGTTTTTTTCTTTGCTAAGCAACTAGCAAAGTGTAACTTGGGGGGTGTGATAGGTGCTTAATTATACCCAATTAAGCCCCCCTAATCTATCCTTATGGGTCCTTTTATGTTGTTACTTGGTGCAGATTAGTTGGTTTAATATGTTTGTAGACTTTGGAGATCAGTGAGCCAAATAAAGTGCAATTTAGGAAGAAAATCATTCAATCCCTAATTGGAAAAGAATCTGGACAGTCTTTAGTATTTTGGCCATATCTTTTAGCTTGAGTATCCGATTGAGGCAAGGTTTGCGGCACTGGAAAGGAAATTCAACTTCTACAACTTTCCAGTTTATGAGCTTTTCAACTTCTAATGTCTTTAAGGTTAAAATTGGGCTGGAAGAGGGCTGTAGAAGACAAAAACGGGATTGTTGAGGAATTTGGTTGATATTGGAATTCCTAAACTTATTCTTTTGGTTGGACTCCAAGATAGATGTGTGAACTATAAAAGCCTAAAAGGGGGAATCCTAGATTATTATTAAGGGTTCTAAAGTTGGAGGGAGACCCCATGGCCAACTAAACCCCTAATCTGGGGGGAGGATGAAACTCCACACCAAGTAACATTGTTTTCTGTATAGAGTAGGGTTTTTACTCGAATCAGATTATATGTTAAAAATTCGATTTTATAGAATTCAATAGGATCGTTTAATTCTTTCAATTTATTGAGTATTTGTGTATATGTTTTCAAATATAGTTCACATAATGGTTTTCACTGACGTGATTGGAGTTCTGAGATGGATTATGCTCGTAAGATGGATCGTGCCGTTAGGCGGCAGACCCACGCTAGTGAGACGGTCTATGCTATGGGATAGTCCATACCTTTTAACAATCCCTATATTCTCTTAATGATTATCATAAGGGTTTGCAAGCCCTAGCGAAAATCCTTTGCAATTCGAATATTAATCCAGTCTATACAACGCACCGTTATGCGGTTGGGGTGGATTCTAAATCCTAGATCCTTTCCCAAATTTCACTCTTTTAATTATTGCTCTATTTAGTTTAATAGTCTTCACAACAATCAAACTTCAATCAATTGTTCTCTTAGAATTAATTTAGAAATTAATCGAAACTAGCATAATTTAGCCAATTTGTCCTTGCGGATTCATATTGAACTTAGCCGCTGTTCTCTAGAATAAGGGTTAATTCCTTGTTATTATAAATTTATTTTTGGTACGGTACAACACGATCACCACAAGACTTGGTAACAAACTTCCATATTGTTTCCCTTCTTGTATGTCTTA
The DNA here is from genome assembly GCA_963854785.1 of Vaccinium vitis-idaea. Classification (NCBI taxonomy): domain Eukaryota; kingdom Viridiplantae; phylum Streptophyta; class Magnoliopsida; order Ericales; family Ericaceae; genus Vaccinium; species Vaccinium vitis-idaea. The sequence goes on from OY978222.1 coordinate 35,446,701, forward strand.
GTTTTGGAACAAGAAACATTGCTTCAGGGAAATTAGTGGCAATTGTTGGTGGAGGAGCAGCTGCAGCGGCTTTCACTCTGTTTTTCTTCTAGTTCTGTAGATCTTCGAGGAGGAAAGACGATAAGTACATACTGTTTAAAAATTCCACCTTTTATGCTCAACCAAATCCATTTTAGAACAAGTCCAATGATAGAACTTGGAACAAAAAAATAGAACTTGGAACTTAAATGGGGAGGCAAATTTGGTTTTAAAATGGCTTGGTTCCAAAATTGGTTCCATCCTTGCCACATCACTAATCCAACTAAAATTAACCATTAATTCAATGCAGAAAGCTACCAAACTTTACATGGTATCACCAAAACTGTACACCCCATCACCAAGCATTACCTTCCATAACCAATGTCTTGGATGCATTACCAAATTTTAAATTTTATGCCCAGCATCTATACTTCATCTCCAATCTTTACACTTCATCACTATTAATCTTTACACGGCATCACCAATCATTATTACATTATTAGAAAGGTCTCTACAATGAATCACTAAACTTTACGTGGCATCACCAAACGTTAGGCTTCACCATGAAGGCCATTACACCGAGTCACCAAACCTTACACCACATCAGCAATCTTGAGATTGTGACTTTAGATTTCCTGGTGAAAAGTCCAGAATTGGGTGATGGTCTGTCGAGGTTGGTAATGAACTGTAAAGTGTAGTTAATGTTTGAAACTTCTTGGTTGTAAAATAAAACCAATCACTAGAAGCGTAGTGCCAAAATTTGATCAAAAACACTTATTGGTGCCAAATTATGCCATTGGCTATGGCCATTTTACATTTTCATTGGACTCTCTCTTATTGAAGGGCTAAATCGACATGTAATCTGAAATGTGGATTGTTGTCATTATCATTTTGAATTAGAGGGGCCGAAATGAAATTTAGGTGCAAAATGAAGTGGTGCAATTTTATTTTCTATAATCTTGTAATAAGAAAAAAACCTTCAGTGTTCTCGAGAGCTGAGATATTTTGTATTGATAATGTGATGCAGATTTGTAAAGAAGAAGTTGAAGTATTATGTTTTTGCTTCAAGGAGGGTGAATCTATATTTACTGCCTTATTGTCATGGCTTGGCAACTCGCAAGAAACTAGTCCTTGTCAAGAGTCCAGGTTTCTCTCTCTCTCTCACACACACGGACCCTAATTAGTGCGTAAATTGACCCCTAATTAGTGCAAATTGACTTAGACACCCCGGGAGTTATCAAACAAAGAAAAAGTAGCATCGGAACAGAAAAAAGTATGAAGGTAAGTACAAAAAGTTCTCTAGAGATACTTTTGCACCTTTTTTTTGTCGGGTATCCATACCTTTTCAATTCAACCTTTAAAATCTCAGGACAATATACCCAAAATTCAAACTTGTGGAGGCAAAATATATAGGCAGTTATTTATGTCGTTTATGATTTAGAAATACATGTATTGTATAATTAGATGGCGACATGGAATTGCGAAGTCTTAGGGAATATTATTTCCATCTGTTTATTCCTTTTTCCGTTGAGAATGCTAAAAGAAAAGATTTGCACGAGTTGTTATGGTATAAGGATTAGGTTTTCATGTATTACCCACCACATGTTAACACATTCAATTAGTTCTTATATGGAAAACTAATTAAATGACATGTCAATTAGATCTAAAAATGAATAAGAAAATCTTCTTCATTGGCGATTCCAATTTTACCTTTTGAAAATGCGGACAAGGACTGTTCTTTAGTATCTCTATCAGAATCCAATTTTCATTAGGACCTCTTTCACACTTAGGCCACTTCAAGGTATTGAAAGAAAAAAAAAAACTGCAAAATCCGGCCAATTTATTGTAATCAAGCTCGTCATCATCCTCTTCAAGCTCGTCATCGTCCTCTTGAAGCACATCCACTTCATCATCTTGAAACTCATATCACCTCCACCGCTTGAATTCCCTGAATATAGTCCTCTCCTCATCCTGAAGTTCAAGATTTTTATCTTGGTAGTAGTCTTGATGGTTACCATGATGGCTTAGGTGGTAATAGCCTGGTCTCAATTGATATGCTGATAGATCTCCAACATTGGTGACATTTTGATGACGAGAATAGGCTTTATGGTGTTGGGATTCTTTCTCTTCAGGCTCTTCATACACAACATGAACTCCAATTTCCTTTACCCGATAAGGTTCTCTTATGCACGCTGACACATTCACTGCATCACCAGCTTCCAATATTAGCTGATTCCCAATCTTCCAATGGCTTAACCATACCATGTCATAGCGAGGAATGCATCTGAACAGTGGGCTGTAGGCCCACTTCACACCCTTGGTCACATTGTTGAGTGTGATATAGTCGTACTCCTTGATAAAACAATCTAATCGTATTCCAGAGTCAAAGAAGACAACATAAATCTTCAAGGCTTGGATCTTGAGATTAGGGAGTGAAGGAACGTTGAATGTAATCGAGGATCCCATTGTCTTATTGCTGCTGCACCAGCTAGCAGGCACCTCACTCCTAGGAAGAAATATGTTGCATATGCCGCATTCATATAGTACCTGAGCCCACAATAATATCAACAATAGATTGGGCATTTAACAAGTAAATGCATATACAGAGACAAGGAGGGAGAGAGAGAGTGCGCACCTGAAGTGTACCCTTCTTTATTGATCCAAACGCGTCATACAACGGGTTATGCAATTTCACCTCAAGGCTTCCCATGTTTTCCAACTCAGATGATAACCCCATCTCGTTAATGATTTCTTCATCAGCATTTCCAATGGGCTGTAACTTGAACATCCCTTGAACCTCAACTACGGGACAACCCTTCATGTCCACATGTAGAGATGTCAACAGGTTAGGAAGATTTGTGATCGTTTTCAATGAGCTACAGTCATGTACATTCAACATTTCTAAAGTCATTGGAAGTTCTGGCAGCGATTGGAGTCTCGTGCACTTTCTTAGGTTAAGTGATTCAAGCACAGTGAGACCTTTGATGCTCTCTGGTAGGCTGGAAATTGGATTCTCACTCAGATTTAAGTATTTCAAAATAGATAACATCCCAAGACATTTCGCAAGATCGTCACTTGGCAGACTGCAGTTTGAAAGACTTAGTTCTACTAGTGAGCCGGGTAAAGAAGGCAATGTTTTTGGACTTTTTCTTGGTTTCCATACCAAAGACAAAACGAGGGAAGTCCATGATCCATCCTCACCAATGTCTTGGAAAATTCCATCGGCATGGAGCACTGTTATAGATTTCATCAGTTCAAGCTCTGCAGGTAAACGATCAAGCTTTGAACAACCCGAAAGAATGAGTTTTTCTAGGGATGTTAAATGGCCAATTTCACAGGGAAGCGTCTTAAGATTTTTGCAGCCTTTGAGATTCAACAAAACAAGACTCCCTAAAACCCCTACCGATTCATCAACCTCAACCAAACTTATGCAATGCTTAAGGACCAATTTTTCGAGATTAGGAACTCCAGTGAAGTTGGGGGTATTCTTGAGGCCATGGGAAAAGCTGAGATTGAGGATTTTCAATGCTGTCAAACACTGTAACATGGAAAGAAGAAAAAGATAACTGTAAAATGTTTCCAGTATTCATATCCTCAAAGAAAAAGATAAATAAAATGGAAACAAATGGTTGAGAGAGAGAGAGAGAGAGGGTTTCAATCACACCATTTCTCCCTTCCAAACTTGCTCCAATTTGCTATAGCGCAAGTCAAGACGAACCAGTCTCTTCAGAGAAAACTCTACAGGTATGGAAGTTAAAGAGAAGCCATGCCAAATCAAACATCTTAACCCTGCAGGGAAGTCTGCGTATCTTCCCATGATTTCTACATTATTGAGCAGGAGCAATTTAAGATTGTGCATCCTTCTAAATGCATCAGTGCTCAACTCCACCTGATTTGAACTTCTTCCAACATTGTTAGTTGGGCGCCCAATGAACAAATGTTGTTTCAGTGAATAGCCTTCTTCTGCAAACAATAATTCATGATTAAGTTCTTCGAGTTTTTCGAAGTGGGGAGGCTGTATATTACAAACACCAAAGTTTTCCCTGAACCGACTACCTTTCTTCAGCAGATGATGACTATCTTCCTCCAACACCTGATGCATGTCAAGGCAGAGGCCTTCAATTTTTTTCGTTCCCTGATAAGAGAACATTTTGGATTAGAATAGAACCTCCACAGAAAAAAAAACTTAAAACTGGAAAACAAGAAGCATTTTACTCACAGTTTTTTCACTCAATACTTTAAAGGAACACTTATGGTGCCACAATCTGCTACGTTTACCCAGCTCTTTGGGTGATTCTTGGCGAACAATTTCTCTGCCCATTTGCCGGAGAAGATGGTGCATCATCAACTTGTTGCGTCGATTAACGGTTAAGAGACATCTCTCAATGAGAGTTTGAATCCCAACTGTTGGGTAGAGATCACCTAGAACTCTGATTACGAAATTTTTACCCTTTCCAATAAAGAAGCAAGCAATGTGAAGGAATAATTCCTTGTCATTGTAATCTAGATTGTCATAGCTTATTTGCAACTTTTTGAGGATTTCTGAATTGGGAACAACTGACAGCTTTTGTAACGTGTTTTCCCATATGTCTAAGCTATGGTCAGATAGAGAACAACCCAAAACATTAAGGGCCAAAGGAAGCCCTTGACAGTGTTCTACTAACCTTCGTGTAAGCTCAGTGTAACCCTCTATGGGATGACCTTGTCCAAATGCATGCCAATTGAAAAGCTCCAATGATTCATCAAAATCTAATCCCACCGCCTCAAATGTCTCAACTTCATTAGCCTTCAACAGATGAACGTTCCTGGTGGTTAAGATAATTTTACTCCTTGGATGAAACCAATCACGCCTTCCAATTAAGGCATCAACCTGGGCTCGGTCATTCACATCATCAAGAACTACAAGAACTCTTTTCCAATGAATGGCATCTTTAATCTTACTGATTCCTTCATCAACACTCCGTATTTTTTCCATTTTTCTTTTTGAAATGTCTGAAAGAAGTTGCCATTGTAAACGAACTAAACCCTTGGGTCCTTCTGACATATCTCTAATATTTGCAAGAAAGCTACTAGCTTCAAATCTTTCAATGTTCATGTTATAAGCAAATTTAGCAATAGTTGTCTTCCCTATTCCACCCATCCCATAAATCACTGCTATCCTGAAATTGGACTCATCATGTAACCATGAATTGATGTTTCGGACTCGAGATTCAATTCCAATTGGGTTGTGGGCAACGTGTAAAACTGGTCGATTCAACTTATCCCCAATCACTCTCACAATTTTCTGGATAAATTTCGACTCGTGCCTACAAAGTTAAATGGAAAGTAAAGCACAATAAGTTTGTCATAACTTAAAATGAGCCTACTTAGCAAATAGAGAGGCCAAATGGTCTTTGTCCAAAATGATTAAGAAGAAACCATTAAGAATGCGTTGTTGCATAATGTAATTTATAACTTACGAATACGCTATCTACTAAGCAAGGACTGTTAAGAAAAACTAAACAGTATTTAACTACTCATTTACTTTTGGAATTATTTTGTTGAAGGCACAACAATTTGTGAAAGATAAAATCCAATTTGAACTACCCGCGCAAACTACTATCCATTAAAATAGCCATAAATGTGATATTTCAAGGTTCATGAGTATAAAAAAAACGTTTAATCTTAAATTAATACCCAGTAGAGAGAGAAATTGAGCTGATTGGTGAGTGTTTCTTTTCGTGGTCTGAGAGAGATGAGTGGTGGGCGTGTTGTCCCAAAGGATAAAGCAAGGTGTGAGAAAATGGTCATCGTATCTACGTCTTTTGTACATGACAAATTATGGGGCCAACATGTTAAGTCTTATATGTAAAAACAAAATAAATAAATAAATAAATCTAAGGTAATGATAATTTTAAATTGGGGGTGGCAGTGGCCAACCTTTGGTTCCGTCTTCGTTTAAGGGTAAAGGCTACTGCTAATGCTATTACGAGCTGACAACTATTTTCTAGTCTAGTATATGGAAAGAGATCAATGACGATTCAGGTATTTCCATTTTTTGAAGCCAAGTCACTTTTTTTTTCATGCCAAAATAACCAAGAAATTAACTGTTCTTTTATCCCAAACCTCTTTCCTCCCTCTTTTGCTCAAATTTTTGTTAACTGCTTAATTTTTTTACATTCTCATAAAGGAAATCAATGAATGAAGATATGTAAAAATAATGTGAAAGTGAGGAATTCATCAGATTACCCGTCAGCTTGATTTTGTAAGACCATCCCTGCTAGATCAACAACTTCTCTAAGTGCTCTCCTCCATACTTCCACTTTTTCCCTGAAGTCCTCCTTTTCTCTTTCGTTGGTTTCCGCATTTAATCGCTCTTCGTGTCTACAAAATGCCTTTCCGAAGCTCCCTATTTGCTTCCTAACTTCGGAGGGATCCACATCATAGAAGACGGGTAAAACTACATGACCGGCCCCCGATGATGTCCTCTTCCGTTCAAGGATCATTACGAGTTCATCAAGGCACCATCCGGAAGAAGCATAGTCTTTGGAAAACACAACTATTGAACTCCTTGCTTCTTTTATAGCCTTGTCCAGTTCTGACTTAACATTTTCACCTCTCTCAATCCCATCATCATCTCGAAACGTACGAAAACCTGCACCCGACAAAGCGGTATAGAGGTGGTCGGTGAAGGTCTTGCGGGTGTCTTCACCTCTAAAGCTCAAGAACACGTGATAAGCCATCGAGTCTATTGCACAGACGATTTATTCATATAGCTGCAAGGGACAAGGACAAACAAGCATCAGCTAATTCTCTTCTATTATTATAAATACAAGCGGTGGGAGAGAACAATTACCAGAATTACATGGAACTGGAAACAAGATTACAATCGCAATAACCGCAACCCAACTAATAGTACCAATCTACCCAAAAAAACTAATAGCACCATATTACGGGGAGAAATAATCAAGACCAATACAAGGAGAACAACACCCACCTGCGTGTGGAATATTGAAACTCAAACTCCGATCTCCTAGTAAGATGCAAGAGTTCTAGGCTTCTAGCCAACTTCCACTTGGTTAAAAATCAGCTAGTAACCTATAAATGATATCACTCAAATTTCACACACAAAGTAGAAATATGACTTCTTCATTTTCGTTGGGTAAATTACTACTGGCAAGGCCAAAGGGCTTGTAGCCCAACGGAGGGAGACCAGGGTTCGAGCCTCGCTGTGGACGTTTGTGTTGTGGACGTTTGCGGGTTCAGGGCTATGGACAGCCTCTGGGCTCCCCGTGTACCAACTTACTAACTCCCCTCTAACTCTGTTGATGTTTATCGTGGCAAAAAAAAAAAAAACTACTAGCAAGAAACAGAGTAGAAATTTTATCCAAAAAAGAAAAGAGGAACGAGTCGAAGGTAGTGTCATTCACAACATAGCAAAAATATAGCGAGTAAAAGAAAAAAGGTGAGCAGAATAAAAAAAAAATTACAAGAAATCAGGAGTTGACGAATTCTATGGAGTAATTAACTTGCCTTAATCAGGGCGAGCCTTCATCAGCTAATTCTGAGCAACCTATACACGAATACCATTAAAATTTCACACATAAAGTAAAAAGTAAAATTTCACACATAAAATAAAAAGTATAATCATTTTAATGACGGTGATGCTCAGGATCAGGAGATGGGTAAGATGGGTATAATTTTTGTTGTTGAAAGCTTACCAGTTTTGATGTTCGAAGATCTATGGAGTATATATAGGATGCAATGAAGTAGAAGAAAAAGAAGAGAGAGAGAGAGAGAGAGAGAGGGGCAAAGGTAAAGTTCCTGGAGTCTGGCTCCTCGACAAGGTGTCAGGTGCTCTGTAACCTTTCCTCTCTCTTTCCCTGTTCTCGACTTGTTTTGAGCCGTTGGATCGTGTTATAAAATTTAAGTGTTTAAAAAATTAAAATGTATCTAACGGTTGAAAGTGTATTGGAAAGGGGCACAGAGAAAATTGACACGGAGGATTTGATTCCCCTCTCGAATCATCGGAGAAAGCACGTAAAACTTTTACGATCTCACTTCAATAATTGAGAAACTCATTTTCTTAAGCTTGATTTTTTTTTTTTTTTGAAGGACAAAAAATTTCATTATCTTTGAAATTGTTTTGTTAAGCTTGTTGAGAACATCAAGTATGCCAAAAATCAAGTTTATTGGACATTATTTGATATGGTTTTAGAATACATTGGTAATACATTATCTTGCAAAAAATAAGATTGCAATGCTTGAACAAAACTCATTTCTACTTTCTTTAAATTTGTTGTAATATAAATATGTTTTGAAATCATATCAACACCGATCAAACTGATTTTTAACATGCTTAAAGCTTTCAGTGAATTCAAAACTATGAATGATCGGGACCGTTAAAGTGAGATTAAAAAAAAAGAGTTTTTTACACGCTGGTTCTCCTGAATACGTTTATAGGACATTTTTTTATCCGACCATTTAAATTTTAAATGGTTTGGAGAGCAAGTTTAGCACAAGCACAATTAGGACCGTAAACAAGTCGAGCTTTAAAATGTTCAAGTTTGTTCAAGTTTTTGAACGAACTTGAGAAGAACTCGAACTCAATGAAAATTTGACAAGCCAAGCTCGAGCTGAGGCCGAGGTTTGAGTTGAATTCGAACTTGTTCACGAGTCTTAATGAGTAAAAAATATTAGATATATATGTTATCATACAAGTCTAAAACTACAGATAATTTTTTTATTTTGTACATGAAAAAACCTGTACTTATATAATATTATAAAAACATAGTATTAAAAGTTAAATTTACAATACTTTTATAAGTTTACACATGTACAAGTTTTAAATTTTATGTAAATATGAAAGTTATACATATTCAAGGTTATATACGAAGTTATTATGAGATATACATATATATTCTAAGTTCGCGAGACTAATCGAGCTAAATATTTTCAAGTTCAAATTCGGCTCATTTATAAAACGAGCCTAAAATTGAGGTTCAGGTTCAGTTCGTTTAGAAACTGAATCGAACTCGAACGAGAATTTACCGAGTCGAGCCTTGAATAGTTCACGAACGACTCAATTTATTTACAGCCCTAAGCACAACTTCACTTTCTATGGAGAAAGAAAGGCTGAAAGGAGTAGGAAGCTGCGTAGGAAATTGTGGGAGCTTGACTTGACTCTGTTTTGGTTTGTTGCACTTTCGTAGCAGGTTCGCCCAGCCCACTGCTTTAGCCCACTTCCGGTCCTTCAACTCACAAAATGATCGAGTCAAGCACGTCTTATTTGTTGGGAGTGAAGATAAACCAACCGGTAGCGCTACCATAGATTTGGTGTAGCGCTACCTAGGACCTAATTTCAGAACAGAGAGTTCTGGAGCGCTACAGGTGTTTACCTGTAGCGCTACCGCGAGCCTTAAAATTGTTTTTTAGGGATTTGGCCGGCTGCGTGTTTGGTAAGATCGTGTATCACTTTTTCAGAGCGTGAAAAAGAGAGAGAGGCGAGAGAAAACCAATCTTAGAGAGATTGTGAGAAGACTTGTACTCCTTGATTCGATTTCATAGTGGACTGGTGTGGCTCCCGTGGTTTTTCCTCACGTTGAGGTTTTCCACGTATATCTTGTGTCGTGCTTTTTTTTTCCTGTTTTCATTACGCACTTATTTGCTTGCTTTTTCCTGTGATTCATTGTTCCCAAGATCCGTAGGGGCGTTTGCGTTGTAGGATTGAACAGGTGTTCGGCGTTAATCCATAACAACTGGTATCAGAGCCGCGGTTGCGGTAGTTTTTTGTTCGACAGGTTAGGGTTTAATCTCTTTTGGGCAGGCTAGGGTTTCAGTGGGAGCTATGGGTTCTGAAGAAGGCAAACAGAGGATCGACAAGTTTGATGGGTCAGACTTCGCGTACTGGAAAACGCAGATAGAGGACTATCTGTATCAGAAGGATCTTTACCGGCCGTTGGAAGGTAAAGAAAAGGGGAAGAAAGCTGAAGAGAGCGACGATGATTGGAACGTTCTGGATAGGAAGGCGTTAGGGGTTATTCGCCTGTCCCTTTCAAAGTCAGTCACACACAACATACTGAAAGAGAAAACGACGGAGGAGCTTATGGAAGCGCTGAAGAAGATGTACGAGCAACCGTCTGCTGCGAATAAGGTACATCTTATGAAAAAACTTTTCAACCTGTCTATGGCAGAAGGGGTTTCCTTTATGTCACATCTCAGTGAGTTCAATATGATTGTTGATCAACTTACGTCTGTCGATATCGAGTTTGATGATGAGGTTCAAGCCTTGTTAATTCTGTCTCAGTTGCCAGAAAGCTGGCAGGGTACTGTAACTGCAGTTAGTAATTCGGCAGGGAAAGAAAAGTTGAAACTGAGTGAGGTTGTTAGCTTGATTTTGACTGAGAAAGTCAGAAGGGGTTCGATCGATGGTTCAAGTAGTTCAGGTTCAGCTCTAAGTGTTGAGCAGCGGGGCAGAAGCCAGGCCAGGGGTGGTCAGAATCAGAACAGGAACAGGTCGAAATCCAAGGGTAAGGGAAATAAGGCCAAATCTCAGGTTCGGCCTATTAAAGGTGAATGTTGGAATTGTGGTCAGACAGGCCATATGTCAACGACTTGCAAAGCACCGAAGAAGAATAACAGTGAGCAAGAGGCTCATATTGTGCATGATGCACTTATTCTTGCCATGAACAACGACGTCGAATCGTGGGTGATTGATTCGGGTGCCTCATTCCACGCCACTGCTAACGGGGAGGTTCTGCAGAACTATGTAGCAGGGGACTTTGGGAAAGTATACTTGGGGGACGACGAGCCTTGCAGTATAGTGGGAAGAGGGGATGTTCATATTGCGACGCAGGGGTACAGATGGTGTCTGAAAGATGTCAGGCACGTTCCGAATTTGAAGAGGAATCTTGTTTCGGTTGGACAGCTTGCAGCAGCAGGTTATACTTCGACATTCACAGGGGACACGTGGAAAGTCTCCAACGGTACCATGGTGGCGGCTAAAGGCAAGAAAGTTGGTACACTTTACTTGACTTCACATGGTAGCGATACACTTGCTATTGCAGACAGCAAGGAGAGTTCAAATCTGTGGCACAGAAGACTGAGGCATATGAGTGAGAAGGGAATGAAGGTGATGCAGTCGAATGGGAAGCTACCGGGTTTAGAGTCAGTGGATATTGACATGTGTGAGGATTGTATCTTCGGGAAACAGAAACGGGTTAGCTTTCAGAAAGGCGGCAGGCCTCCCAGGGCTCAGAAGCTAGAGCTTGTCCATACAGATGTGTGGGGTCCAGCTACAGTGTCTTCTCTTGGCGGTTCTTATTACTATGTTACCTTTGTCGACGATCACTCGAGGAAGGTATGGGTATACTTCATGAAGCACAAGTCAGAGGTCTTTGAAGTCTTCAAGAAGTGGAAGGCCAGGGTTGAGAATGAAACAGATTTGAAGGCGAAAAGGTTGAGGTCCGACAACGGCGGAGAGTATGAGTTGGGGGAGTTCAAGAGAGCCTGCGCTCTATTCGGGATTCGTTTAGAGAGGACACCTCCAGGGACTCCGCAGCATAATGGCATTGCAGAGAGGATGAACAGGACCTTGACTGAGCGTGCTAGGAGCATGCAGATACACGCAGGGTTGCCCAAGATGTTTTGGGCAGATGCAATCGACACAGCAGCATATTTGATCAATCTTGGGCCATCAGTTCCGTTGAATTTTGGCATACCAGAGGAGGTTTGGAGTGGTAAAAAGGTAAATCTCTCACACTTACGTGTTTTCGGTTGTGTTTCCTATGTGCATATTAGCAACAAGGACAGAGATAAACTTGATGCTAAGTCACAGAAGTGCACCTTTATTGGGTACGGCGGAGATGAGTTTGGTTATCGTTTTTGGGATGACAAGAACCGGAAGATAATCAGAAGCAGAGACGTTGTGTTTGATGAAAAGGTGATGTATAAAGACAGGGACAGCAAACAGAGCAGTGAGAGTACCACTTCGGATGGAGATACGTCCGAGTACTTTGAGTTGGAGGATCTTCCAGATAACAGTGGGGTTGAACAGAGGTCTGGTAAGGCAGAGGAGAGAGCTTTAGATGAGACAGTTTCAGAGGGGACAGTTTCAGATGAGGTAGCTCCAGAGACAGGGACTAGTTCAGCGGTCAGAGTGTTGAGGAGGACAACCAGAGTACACAAGCCGAATCCGAAATATATTTCTTCGCTTGATTACTTGCTTTTGACGGACAGTGGAGAACCAGAGTGCTATGATGAGGCTATGCAGGTTTCCGAGTCAGCTAAGTGGAAGACTGCGATGCAGGAAGAGATGGATTCTCTTCATTCCAACGATACTTGGCAGTTAGCTCAGCTTCCCGCAGGAAAGAAAGCCTTGCAGAACAAATGGGTTTTTCGACTTAAGCAGGAGAGTGATGGCAAGAAAAGGTACAAGGCAAGATTGGTTGTAAAAGGCTTCCAACAGAAGGAGGGGATCGATTATACAGAGATATTTTCGCCGGTTGTGAAGATGGCCACTATCAGAGTGGTGTTGAGTTTGGTTGCTGCTGAAAATCTCTACCTTGAGCAGTTAGACGTTAAAACTGCTTTTCTTCACGGGGACTTGGATGAAGAAATCTACATGAAGCAGCCTGTTGGCTTCATTGTGAAAGACAAGGAAGAGATGGTGTGCAGGCTCAAGAAGAGTTTGTATGGTTTGAAACAGGCTCCCAGACAGTGGTACAGAAAGTTTGATGGTTTCATGCAGCGCAGTGGCTACACAAGGTGCAATGGGGATCATTGTTGTTACTTCAAGAGGTTTGAGTCTAGCTACATCATTTTATTGCTCTACGTAGATGATATGCTTGTAGCAGGTTCCTGTGTTAGGGAGATCAACAGGTTGAAGCAACAGTTGGCAACAGAGTTTGCTATGAAAGATCTGGGTGCAGCTAAGCAGATACTTGGGATGAGAATCAGCAGGGATAGGGCTCAGGGAACCTTGCGGTTGAGTCAGGCTGAGTATATTGAACGCGTTCTGGAGAGGTTCAATATGCAGAGTGCTAAGGCAGTTGGCACACCCTTGGGAAGTCATTTCAAACTTTCTCAGGGGCAATCACCCAAGACAGATGCAGAGAAAGAGTACATGGCCAAGGTTCCGTATACCTCGGCCGTGGGTAGCCTGATGTATGCGATGGTGAACACGAGACCAGACATTGCCCATGCAGTGGGAGTTGTGAGCAGGTTTGCTAGCAATCCAGGGAAACAGCATTGGGAAGCAGTAAAGTGGATCATGCGATATTTGAGAGGTACCACTGATTTGCCACTTTGTTTTGGGAAAGGGAAATTGACAGTGCAGGGATATGTGGATGCAGACTTTGCCGGTGATCAGGATACGCGGCGAAGTACCACGGGTTATATCTATACTATGGGTTCAACAGCGGTGAGCTCGGTCTCACGTCTGCAGAAGTTAGTGACACTATCCACGACAGAAGCTGAGTATGTGGCCGTGACTGAGGCTGCAAAGGAGATGATTTGGTTGAAGAGCTTCTTGGAGGAGTTAGGTTTGAAGCAAGAGAACTGTGTTCTTTTCAGTGACAGCCAGAGTGCTATACACCTTGCCAAAAATCCAGTGTTCCATGCCAGGACGAAGCATATTGATTTAAGGTACCATTTTATCCGTTCGCTTTTGGAGGATGGGGATTTGTTGCTAGAGAAGATTTTGGGGGATCGAAATCCGGCAGATATGTTGACCAAGTCTGTTACTGTTCAGAAACTGAAGTTGTGTTCAACTTCAGTTGGCCTTCATGCTTGAAGAGATGATGGGCCTGGAGTCACACCAAGAGGGGTCAGATGACTACGTCCACGGGTTGATTGAGATCATTTGGGTCTGCGGTTGGTTATTTGCGGATGCTTCAGGTTATCTTCAAGTGGGAGATTGTTGGGAGTGAAGATAAACCAACCGGTAGCGCTACCATAGATTTGGTGTAGCGCTACCTAGGACCTAATTTCGGAACAGAGAGTTCTGGAGCGCTACAGGTGTTTACCTGTAGCGCTACCGCGAGCCTTAAAATTGTTTTTTAGGGATTTGGCCGGCTGCGTGTTTGGTAAGATCGTGTATCACTTTTTCAGAGCGTGAAAAAGAGAGAGAGGCGAGAGAAAACCAATCTCAGAGAGATTGTGAGAAGACTTGTACTCCTTGATTCGATTTCATAGTGGACTGGTGTGGCTCCCGTGGTTTTTCCTCACGTTGAGGTTTTCCACGTATATCTTGTGTCGTGCTTTATTTTCCTGTTTTCATTACGCACTTATTTGCTTGTTTTTTCCTGTGATTCATTGTTCCCAAGATCCGTAGGGGCGTTTGCGTTGTAGGATTGAACAGGTGTTCGGCGTTAATCCATAACATTATTGTGGGACTTGTCCCAAAATTATTGTTGGTGCTTGCCCCGAAACTACTTTTAACAACTCGCACAAGCTAACCTACTAATTCTAACCTACTAATTCTAAGCTTAATTTCGTAGCTCAAAATTTACCCTCGAGTTATGCAATAGCTACTTACAAGTCCCTTCACTTTCTGTTCTTTACCGATATTGGACGACAAAGGTCTCACATAGTGTTTGGATGATATGTGCATGACACATTTTATAAGTTTCTTATGTTAACAAAAATATATATTCAAAAAAAAGGCGAATAGGAGAAGTAAAAAAAAGTCTATCTCTTCCTATTTTTGCCTTTTGCTCTTATTCATCAAAAAGTAAAAATGGTCTTGTTAACCGATGCACTATTACACCGATTAAGGGTACAAAAAAATATAATTGTGGGTCTTACTTGTACTCTAAAACACTTTAAAGCTTTAAAGTATACTTTGAAGCTTAAAAGTGTACTTTTTGTAACCTTAACGGGTGCAATGTTGCAAGAGTTCTAGGCCTCTAGCCAGCTGCTAGTTGGTTAAAAAATCAGCTAGTAACCTATAAATGATATCACTCAAATTTCACGCACAAAGTAGAAATATGACCTGTTCAAAAAAAGTAGAAATATGACCTGTTCAAAAAAAGTAGAAATATGACCTGTTCAAAAAAAGTAGAAATATGACTTCTTCTTTTTCGTTGGGCAAATTACTACTAGCAAGGCCAAAGGGTTTGTAGCCAAATAGTATTTCGGAGATAGATGATGAAAATAGATTATGGGTTAATTTCTTACCATTGCCCATGGTTATTTATTATTATATGCAATGTGTATGAATAATATTTTAATGCCAATTTTTTAAAAGTTATATTGTGCAATTGTTTTAATATTTTAATCCATTTTTTTAAAGTTATATTGGGCAATTGTTTTCTTCTTCATAAATAGAAAGTCTTGAACTAGTTTTTCTAATTTTTGTTAATATTAGGAATAAATGAAGATAAGTAAAATAATGATGTGAAATAACGATTAAGTTTTTTGGTTTGAAATCATTTTTGTTTTTACTTTATTTTCTTGTAATTGAGAGCCTCCAACAATGTTTTAATTTATTTTTATTAAAAGTACAATTAAGTGAAATCCAAGTAATTGCAAAAAAGGAAGACTTCCAACTATCATGAATCCAAAAAAAGAAAAACCTACGTAACATGTTTAAAAAACCAACATACATAACCATCATTAATTAAAAAAAAAAAGGGTCTTTTGGTTATTATCCAAAATTGGGAGGGTAATATTAATTTTATGTAACATTTTTTTTTTTTGACTTTAGATTTTTATGTAACATGTTCCAATGAGATTGCAAAAATAAGACGCCAAAAAGCTCCTCTTACCCTCTTGCTCACTTTTCTTCTCTAAATCACAATTTGAAAAACTCATTATGAGAAAATGAGCTTTGGGCTCCCTTGCTAAACACCAAAAAACTGAAAAAGCGATAATCAAAATGCGAAAAGGAAGGTGTCAAACACCAGTCCTCTAGCCAGTTTACGCGTACTTATAACTTCCGTAGAAGCTTCGCCCATGTTTAAGGGATTGGAGAGCAAGTTTACGCGTATCAATAACTTCTACTTGGCCCAATGTTTATTAAAGGGTTTGGACTCAGCAAAGTCTCTGATAGTACAACTTCACTGTCGGTTGAGAAAGGGGCATGAACCTGCGTAGCAAATTTGTTGCACTTTTCGTAGGACCGGGGATGTTGGACACTCCACGACTGTCCGATCATGTTTTGGAAGGTCCGAATGTGTTCGGCATCATCCAAAACATGATCGGACGGCCGAGGGGTGGGATTCACTTTTGTAGCAGCTTCGCCCGTGGCCCACTGCTCTAGCCCACTTCCAGTCATGTAGCTAGTTTACGCGTATCAATAACTTTCACCCACCGTATTAAATAATAAATAAAATAAAATAACATCCACTCACAAAAGCGATGTAATGACTCGCGTCAGCAGACTTGTTAATTTCTAGTCTAACCACGTGGCTCAAAAGTTTACTATCGAGTTATACACTAGTTACAACTCGTTATTTAATGCCTTCACCTTCAATTCTTCTTTACCGTGTGGAACAACGGGGGACTCACATAGTATTTGAAAGATATCCCACTTTTTGTAGGTTATTTTATGATAACAAAAAAAAAAAAAATTTAAAAAAAAAAGCAAAAAGGAAGGCTCGTCTCTCCCTACTTTTGTCTTTTGCTCTCGTTCATCAAAATGAAAAATGCATTTTGTTCGAGGCCTTGTTCAGCTAAGAGTTTTTTTGGCTTTTTGAGTTTTGTCTTTACTCAAATTTTTTTTACTTTTCTGATTTCTCTCATCGGGACGAATCAATAATTCAAAAAATTTGACGCAAAATCAAAAAATTAAGATTTTGTTTGAATAAGGACAAAATTCAAAAAGTCCCTAAAGCTCGTCGCGAAACAAGACGTGAATTTATTTTGGGATGGCAGAGCCAAACACCCCCAGTTGAAGGATCTTTCCCAGTTTTGTTTTCTTGAAATAAGGAGAAGAAAAACAGGAATCAAAACAACTATAGAAATTAATATTCAGGTGAGTAATTTTTAGGCCCTTTTTCCCCTCCATAAATTTTCAAAAAAATTGACGCAAAATCAAAAAATTAAGATTTTGTTTGAATAAGGACAAAATTCAAAAAGTCCCTAAGCTCGTCGCGAAACAAGACGTGAATTTATTTTCGGATGGCAGAGCCAAACACCCCCAGTTGAAGGATCTTTCCCAGTTTTGTTTTCTTGAAATAAGGAGAAGAAAAACAGGAATCAAAACAACTATAGAAATTAATATTCAGGTGAGTAATTTTTAGGCCCTTTTTCCCCCTCCATAAATTCAAATATTTTGTTTGGAGATGGCATATCGACAATCTGAGGGAGAGCAACATAGTGTGTAGTTAGTTATCAAAAAAAAAAAAACACGCATAGTGAGTAGTTTGCATTTTTTGGGACGATGATGACTCTAACTCAATGATCGGAATGGTTCACTTCATAGAGATCATTGAGAAAACTAGTCTTGCAAGAAATCATATTGATCGGAGCCTTATCAGAACATGATCGGATTAATTAACTTCATATTTCTTTTAACAGGTGGGTTTCATCCAATTCACTGAGGTCATTTTTTCCGAAATAAATGTCTTCCGAAATCAAGATCCAATCAGTATGATTTTTGGCCCGAATGTTGTTATCGACGACCTCTGAAAAATGAACAATTCTTATCATTAAATTAGAGTCATCGTCATTCAAAAAATTGCAAATTGCCGTCAAACTGTTGAGAAGCCATCTCCATTAAGTTTGTAGAGTGAAGTTAAAGAGGCAAACGGTATGCCTTGGATGCTCTCTCTCTCTCTCTCTCTCTTTTCTCCGAAAACCCTAGCCACCACTAATATTACTCTTCCTCCTTCCCCTCCCCTCTAGGGTTTCAATACCAATGGTGGTGGGAGGTGTTAGTGGTTCTTTTACTTCTTTATAACAAAATAATTGAGTGCGAGCGTGCCAAAGAGAGTTTCAATCTCCTCCCTCGGATTAACTTTGGAAAAATCAAATCTAATCAGGCGATTGTGTTGTATTGGTTCAACTACCTCAATTAAGAGGATTTTTTCTTAACAAGTGAAGAAATGCAAACCAAGATACTTCGGAAATCAAAGAACAACAAAGAAACAAGATACTTCGATTGATAAATCAAAGATAAACTTACTTCGAAATTGCCTCCAACTTCAAATACAAGAACTTCGAACAGGTGATTGTTACAAGAACAATCGAGATTGATCCTAACTACTTCCTAATCTACTTCGAACTGAGTTCGAAATTCTAAACTACTTTGCCAATCAACAAACCAAACATCAGTTTTTTGATAGCTGTTTGTTGAAAATTTGTCCGGGGGGCTTTTCACTCTTTAATTTCTTCTATTTATAGACGCTGCTTGCAGTTGAACTTCCCGCCCAATGAATTTGAACTTGGCTTGTTTCGAACTCTAACTTCTACTCTTCGAGTTGGCAGTTTCTTCCCTCTTCCACGTTTGAATTTGAATTCTTCCAATTCTTCCTCCAGAAGCTTTTATTTTGAATCTGCACAGTTGCTTAAACTAACTCAAATAATTACGAGTTAAGGAGATAACTGGCTTTCAAGAAGTACTCCACGTGTTCTAACTGCCATCTGCTCTGTTTCACAAGTTTACACGTGGAGTTTATGTGTTCAGCAGTTAATATCATGGCTTCGAAGTCAATTTCTATTTTATCCTTGACTTGTAACTGCCAATAACCGCTTTTCGATTTTGAGAAACAATACGACATCGTATTTACTCTAATATATTCCTTTAATCCAGTGTATCTTCATCAACAAGTAATTGCCAATGTTTGACAATTTTGATTACGTGTCAATCAATTATTAGATTTGTTAATTTTATATGTAAACAGGAGGGGAGGGCCATGGTACTATTTATTTTCTTCGTTCGTTCTTTCCTTTTCTTTTGTCTCTCCAGATCAACGACTTGTCGTTTGATCTGAAAGGGTTATGTCTCTCGCTTTGTGAGAGTTGTTAGTTTCGTTTTCGGACGAATTTTCGTCTACAGATCGGGTACTTTCAGGCGTGGTTGTTTTACAATGGTATCTGTGTCAACAGTGTTCTTAATCGACATGATATCGCTGGCAGGGCAACTCGTGGTGGCTTTGAAGATCTGTAGTTTGGGGAGTTCATTGGTGCGAGCATGTTTAGTTGGAGTCCTTCCGATCGTCTGGGTATTCTTTGTCTTTTATCTTTAACTAGCACTAAGTCTCTTTAGAGATGCTGATTTTAGGTATGAAAAGTGCCGTTGGACGTTCATTAATATAATCTCCTCATTTCCGTGTCAAAAAAAAAAAAAAAAAGAGGCAAACCAAATGGAGAAATACGGTTACCCAATTGTATTCTCTCTTTTTAAATCTTTTCAGTGTTGCGAGATAAGGTAGTCGTTATATAATATGCATAAAAGCCGAAAGGAAAGGGGCGGGAAAAAAAAGTTTACTTACACAATTTTAAAACGTAATTTCAGCGCAATTTTTATTGTGTTGTAGTTGTGTTCCTAACACAAGTCTTGAAGTGGTCTTCTAAAAAAAGGTCATGAAGAACGGAAAAAATTGAAATTTTTATTTAGTCTCAGGGACAAAAAAAAGTAGCGATTTTTATGTATAAAAAGACGGGAGAATACCTGTGGACCTCTCCTCTAGATTATGTAAATATCCATTCGTTTTCCTTGTTCTATACACTCTCGTTTCCAATTCTTGAGAAATTTTAGTAGTATGAGAAGCTTGCAAAAGATGCTTCGATGTTATCGCTCCGAGTTTCACTCATGTACCTAATTATGTGACTATAATTAGGTAAAATTGCATTGAGTAAAATAATGAGGGGAGAACTTCCGTCACCCAATAAGGTCATTCTGACACAATTTTTTGTGGAGTTGAAAAAAGAAAATTGGGAATGAAATTTCAGCCATAGAGAAACAAAATGTTTTGAGATACAAAGTTATCTGCAAATAAAAAATAAAAAAAAAGGTGTCTACAAATAAAAACCTAGATCAATTAACATACAGCTTAAATGCTTGCAAGTTGTTTCCAATCACATGGTTTGAGTTGCTCGGGACTCGTCATGAGTACATGAATTGAAATAGACTTCCCATGAAGGAAAAAAAAAGGGATATCAAGAACGAAAAAATAAAATTTTTAGTGGGTCTTAGTTAACAAAAGCACAGAATACATGGGCAATTCCCTCTAGGTCACATTTTCTTTTACGTAACATTGCATTCGAGTATTCCAACTCCAATCTTTTACTAACATACAAATAATATTCTATGCACCATCAAGTTCGTTCAAAAGAAAAAAAAAAAAAAAGGAAATTATATTTACAGTACTCCACTTTTAGATTTATAAGTTTTGATTTATCACCATACATTTAGAATATGGGTAACATGTCCTGCACACTCTACCTATAAATGTAATCTTGTGACATCAGGTGAATGGTTCTTAGGATTGGTCAACTCATGTTGATTGGTAGAATGAGTCTCATATAAATTTCAGATATGCATTTAGAATAAGGATAGAGTTTAGAATACATATCGGTATTTAATATATAAGATGTCTTGCACTAATACCTATGGAATTTGATGTGCCGGGTTTAGTTGGTTGCCCGAATAAATATAATCTTGTGACATCAGGTGAAAGGTACTTGGGATTGGTCCACTCATGTTGATTGGTAGAGAAACTCTCATATCAATTTTTCGTATATGAACATACATTTATAATATGGGTAACGTCTGCAAGACACAAAGAATTTAAGTTATAAGATGCCTCTACCTATAAAAATGTAATCTTGTGACATCAAGTGAAAGGTTATTAGGATTTGTCAACTCAAGTTCATTGGTGGAGAGAGTCTCTTTGAATTATTAACTTACTTTTAGAATAGAGGTTGAGTCTGGAGTAGACGTACCAATCAAATTTCCGTAGAAGTAGGGGCGGCCAAAGCACTAGGTCGTTAGGGCTTTTAGAGGCCTCCCTTCCATACTTACACATTTGTATCTTATCTTATATGAACGGATCACGGATCAAGAATACGGCTACCAATCGTTGCTTTAACAGACCCAACCGGCAGAAGGAACCCCATATCTCCCACTCGTGAATCTAATTTACAGTGTTCTTATTTTCTATACATAGCTCGGTGCTATCTTAAGGTACTAGAGCCAAAAACTCGTGAAAACAAGGACATGAACGGAGGATGGGGCTCCTTTCACCCAATCGTCATCGTCGCTTGAATAGGCCCAACCGACGAGAGGAAGCCCATATCTCCCAACCGTGAATTTTTGTTGAAAAAAAAAAAAAACTTATTTAATTAGGTAAAATGCCTCTTTAAAAAGATCTTTTTTATTAGGGCTGGTCATTCTATAAGATTATTCTTCGTCATGTTTTCATGTTTTATGTAAATGCTAACATTTCACCCCTCTATTCTTTTTTAAATGTGTTGTTTCATAAATCCAACTTATTAAAAAAAGGCCATCATTACGTCTTTCACATCAAATTTTACCTCTACTTTACACCTTTCACATCAACTTTTACCTCCACTTTTCAAAATTATCCTCCATTATTACCGATTAAATCTTTACCCACTAACTTTTCAAAATTGCAAAATAATAATTGAACAAAATTTTACCCAATAACTTTTTAAAACACACACTTATTACGGGACAACTCAAAATGGAAGAGTTGACTATAAAAAAGGGACGGAGGGAATATACGCTAGAGACAAAGTACTTCTTGAATAGTAACTTTACTTCTCAAAAAGAAAGAGATAAATATGTTTGACATTAATGCTTCAACTCTTGGAAGCTCTTACACTCATATTTTGCCTTAGACCTCCTATGAGATTAGGCCACCCCCCTCCTTGATTTGATGTTGCCTATGCCTCTGATATTCCATAAGAGGTTTATTAATAATTTAATATGGCCCCCCTAACTTGCTTGTCTGAGGTGACCATCTTTGGTGATATATTCTTGCCCGGCTTTCTATCGTCTTAAGAAAGCTGTGGTGAGAATGAGAATCACTTTGGTATAAGTTTGATGGAACAAATAGGAACTTGGGGAAGGTCGAGGGGGCAAGAGAGATCAGAAACCGACCAATGAGACGAAAGTAGGAATACAAATGTGAGAGAAAAATACCAGCAAACAAAAAATGTGAAGAAAAATACCATAATACAATGCGCGAGTGAGAGCTATTTCAAAGATCGGAGCAGGTTAGTGCCAAACTACGTAAATTCTCATAGTAAAACAACAGTTGTTGTGGGTGGAAAGATGAACGGAGCAAAGATCGATTTTCCAGATGACATGAACCGTTTGCTAGATCAGGTTCCCAAGATAGTTGAATCATCTTCCTCAAGGCAATCTAATAGTGTCAGCGGCTAGCTAACTTAATGGCTCTGATACCCAAGGAGAGAGCTCCCATTTGGTATGTTCGAATGCTAGTTCGTCTTGCAAGAAACAACCGAATGTCGTTGCAATTTTCCCGGTAGTGACATCAAGATGGAAAGAGAATACCCGTAAGCTGTCTCTCCACCGTGGGATAAGATGTTGTATAATCGACCCTCCTTTAGGGATTCATTTTCATAGCAACGCCACTTTCTCTTTTTCTTTTGAATTTATTTGTGCAATTTTTTTGGGTAAATATTTGTTTGTGCAATTACAAAAATTGCACTTGTCGATGGTCAATTCTCGATACATTACTGGGTAAATTGACAATTCCAAGGAAAGAAAAAGGATTGATATTAAAAGATGATTACTGTTGAATTCATGTTCCTTAATCTGTTGCTGGCACTGAAATTGGTTTTTGTACAATGGCTAGGGTGAAGGGACTCGAGCCTTTTTTGTAATTGACATATGGTCCATTTAGCCAAATTTACACACTTTTTTGTTTCTCAACATCTCACTGATTTTCATTACAAATTCCATCTCTCTAGCTTGTGGTCCTTGAAGTACTAAAATTCAATCCAAACATTCACCGTATTTATCCAATAACTATGGAAGAAAGGTCACCAACAAGGGCAAAGCAGTTTCGCTGAAGCTTCTGTTTAGATGTTGACACGTCTACGGCTCATACACGACCGGAATTGACCGGATACTCAACCCTCTTCATCATCTTCCCCAAACATAATTTTTGCAGATCGCCCAAGCGGAATATTTTCACCGCGGTGGTTGCTTTGATGGCTACCATAATTGTGGTGGTAGTACTGATGTTCACCAAAATGACATAGGTGGTAATAGCCCGGTAATAACATCAGTGACATTTTGATGACGAGAATAGGCTTTATGGTGTTGGCTACCTTTCGCTTCAGGCTCATCATACACAATCTGAACTCCAATTTCCTTTACGAAAGAAAAACTGAATTCTGCTATGCCTGCCGACACATTCACTTTATCACCAGCTTCCAATATTAATTGATTCCCAATCTTCCAATGGTTTAACCATACCATCTTACTGTCGTCTGGAGGAATGGATCTGATCCATGGGGAGTAGGCCCATTTCAGACCCTTGGTCATATTGGTGAGTGTGATATAGTAGTAAAACTCGGGCCATTTTTCCGGGTCATAATCACTAGAACGTCCAAAGACAACATATATCTTCAAGGCTTGGATCTTAAGATTAGGAAGCGAAGGCAAATTGAATGTAATCAAGGATCCCATTGTCTTGTTGCTGCTGCACCAGTTTGCAGGCACCTCACTCCTAGGAAGAAATATGTTGTATATACCACATTCATATAGCACCTGAGCCATGGTATTCATAATAATATTAAAAATTGATTAGGTACTTAACAACTAGGGAACACGCGCGCGCACACACAGAGCACCTGAAGTGGACTTTTCTCGTCTACCCGGACACAACATGGGTTATACAATATCACCTCAAGGCTTTTGATGGTTTCCAACTCAGATGATAAGCCCAACAGGTTAATGATTTCTGCATCAACATTGCCAATGGGCTCTACCTTGAACATCCCCTGAACCTCAACTATATTACAATGAAGCATCCCAAAAGATAGAGTTGTAAACAGGTTAGGAAGATTTGTTATCGTTTCCAGTGACCTACATTCAAACAAATCCAACCTTTGTAAAGTCATTGGAAGTTCTGGCAGCGATCGGAGTCTCGTGCAAAAACTTACGTCAAGTGATTGGAGCACAGTAAGACCTTTGATGCTCTCAGGCAAGCTAGAAATTGGAGTCTCGCTCAAATCCAAGACCTTCAACAGATATAAACTCCCAATGCATTTCGCAAGATCATCACTTGACAGACTGCAATTTGAAAGACTTAGTTCTACTAGTGAGCGAGGGAAAGAAGGCAATGTTTTCGGACTTTTTCTCGGCTTCAATACCAAAGACCAGAGGAGGGAAGCCCATGATCCATCCCCACAAACGTCTTGGGAAATTCCATCTGCATGGAGCACCGTTAAAGATTTCATCTGTCCAAGCTCTGCAGGCAACTGATCAAGCTTTGAACATTCAGAGAGAATGAGTTTTTCTAGGGATGTTAAATGACAAATTTCACAAGGAAGCTTCATAAGATTTTTGCAGCCTTTGAGATTCAACAAAACAAGACTCCCCAATTCCCCTATTGATTCATGAATCTCTACCAAACTTATGCAATACTTCAGGACCAATATCTCGAGATTAGGGAGTCCAGTGAAGTTGGGCGTATTCTTGAGGCCATGGGAATGGCTGAGTTTGAGGATTTTCAATGACATCAGAAACTGTAACATAGGGAAAAAAATTCAGTATTCATATGTTGATCCTCAAAAGAAAAGAAATATAAAAGAGACAACAGGGAAGAGGGTTTGAATCACACCATTTCTCCCTTCCAAATTTGCTCCAATTTGCTATAGCGCAAGTCAAGACCAACTAATCTCTTTAGAGAAAAATCAGCAGGTATGGATGTTAAAGGGAAGCCATGCCAAGTCAAACATTTTAATC
Organism: Vaccinium vitis-idaea; assembly: GCA_963854785.1. Lineage (NCBI taxonomy): Eukaryota > Viridiplantae > Streptophyta > Magnoliopsida > Ericales > Ericaceae > Vaccinium > Vaccinium vitis-idaea. Next base: position 35,471,608 of record OY978222.1, read on the forward strand.
CTGCAGGGAAATCTGCGTATCTTCCCATGATTTCTACATTATTGAGCTGAAGAAATTTAAGATTGTACAACCTTGTAAATGCATCGGTCCTCAACTCCACCTGACCTGAACTTCTTCCAACATTGTTTGTCAGATGCCAATTGAACAAACTAAGACAGCGCCGTTTCAGTGAATAGCCTTGTTCTGCAAACGGCGATTCATTATTAAGTTCTTCAAAGCGGGGACGCTTTAATTTGCTAACACCAAATCTTTCCCTAAACCGACCATCTTTCTCCAACACATGATGACTATCTTCCACCAATACATGATTCATGTCAAGGTAGAGGCCCTCAATTATTTTTGTCCCCTTATTAGAGAAAGCAGTTTCGATTAGAATAGAACCTCCATGCACAAAAAACTTAAAACTGGAAAACAAGAAGCATGTTACTCACAATTTTTTCACTTAATACTTTAAAGGAATCCTTATAGTGCCACAATCTGCTCCGTTTACCCGGCTCCTTGGGTGATTCTTGGCGAACAATTTCTCTTCCCATTTGCACGAGAAGTTGGTGCATCATCAACTTGTTGCGTCGATCAATGGTTAAGAGACATCTCTCAATGAGAGTTTGAATCCCAACTGTTGGGTAGAGATCATCTAGAATTCTCACAATAAAATCTTTGCCCTTTCCAATAAAGAAACATACAATGTGAAGAAACAATTCCTTGTCATTGCCATCTAGACAGTCATAGCTTATTTGCAACTTTTTCAAGATTTCTGTATTGGGAATAGCTTCCAGTTTTTGTAATGTGTTTTCCCATATGTCTAAGCTATGATCAGATAGAGAAGAACCCAAAACTTTAAGGGCTAAAGGAAGCCCTCCGCAATGTCGTACTACCCTCTGTGAAGGCTCAATGTAACTCCCAATTGGATGGCATTGTCCAAAGGCATGCCAACTGAAAAGCTCTAATGATTCATCAAAATTTAATCCCTCCACCTCAAATATCTCATCAACTTCATTAGCCTTCAACAAATGATTGTTCCTGGTGGTTAGGATAATTTTACTTCCTGGATGAAACCAATCACGCATTCCAATTAAGGCATCAAACTGGGCTCGGTGATCCACATCATCAAGAACCACAAGAACTCTTTTGCAACAAATGACATCTTTAATCTTACTGATTCCTTCATCAACACTCCATATTTTTTCCCTTTTTCTTTTTAAAATGTCTGAAAGAAGTTGCCTTTGTAAACGAACTAAACCATCAGGTTCTTCCAAAATGTCTCTAATATTTGCAAGAAAGCTACTAGCTTCAAATCTTTCTATGTTTAAATTATAAGCAAATTTGGCAACAGTTGTCTTGCCTATTCCACCCATCCCATATATTAGCGCAATCCCAACATTAAAGGACTCATCTTGCAACCATGAATGGATGTTTCTGACTCGAGATTCAATTCCAATTGGGTTCTGGGCAACATGTAAAACTGGCCGGTTCAACTTATCCCCAATCACTCTTACAATTTTCTTGATAAATTTCGACTCATGCCTACAAAGTTAAATGGAAAGTAAAGAGCAATAAGTTTGTCACGACTTAAAATAAAACTAAACGAAAAAGAGAGAGCCTATTTAGCAAATAGAGAGGCCAAATGGTCCTGCCCAAATTGATAAGAAGAAACGATTAAGAATGCGCTGTTGCATAACGCAATTTATAACTTATGAATAGGCTAGCTCTAAGCAAGGATTGTTGGAAAAACCAAACAGTATTTAACTACTCATTTACTTGTGGAATTTATTTTGTTAAATGCATAACAATTCATGAAAGATAAAATCATATTTGAACTAACCACGCAACCAACTATCCAGTGAAATAGCCATTAATGTGATATTTATGGTCAAGGATGGAACCATGATTTCATATATGCAGTGGCCATAATGCAATAACAGAAATCTAAAATTTTAAGGTTCGTGAGTATAAAAAAGGTTTAATCTTAAATTAATAACCAGTAGAGAGAGACATTGAGGTGATTGGTGAGTTTTTCTTTTCGCGGTCTGAGAGAGATGAGTGGTGGGCCAGTTGTCCCAAAGGATAAAGAAACGTGTGAGAAAATGGTCCAAGTTCGTAAATCCTATCTAAGTTTTTGTATATGACAAATTATGGGGCCGACAAGTTAAGACTTCAATGCTATGAAGCACCGACACTCCTAGAGGTCGGCGTATCCAGCTTTTGAAGGAACATTTGTCCCAAGGCCCAACACAGAATGAAGCAATTGGCAGACCAACACAGGTCAGAGAGGGAATTTCAGGTTGGGGATTGGGTTTTTCTGAGATTGCAGCCCTACAAACAGGCTTCTGCACAGTTCAGGGCTAACATGAAACTTGCCCCTAGATTCTATGGACCATATCAGGTGGTGCAAAAAGTGGGTAAAGTGGCTTATAAACTAGCTCTTCCAGCCTCTTCAAAGATTCATCCTGTGTTCCATGTGTCCCTTCTTGAAAGGAAACTGGGACAGCAAGATGTTCCTCAATCTGTTCTACATGCTGTCTCTGAAGCTGGCACCCTAGAACCTGTGCCCATTGCCATTCTTGATCGCAGGTTGATCAAGCTCAGGGGACGCCCTGCTGCTCAAGTATTGGTCCAGTGGTCCAATTCTTTTCCAGAAGATGCCACGTGGGAGCTCTATACTACCCTAAAATCCAAATTTCCTACTTTTGAGCCTTGTGGTCAAGGCTTGTCTCAAGGAGGTGGCAATGATACACTTTCAACTTTTGTTCTAGCTGGCAGCTCTTCATTGGCTTGGGTTGATAACAGATCCAGTGCAAGTGGGCGAGAAGTGGTTACAAAGGGAAGGAGGAGCGGAGGTAGTTAGTAGCTAGTTGGTTTCATTTCTGTTACTCCATTTTTCTGTAACTATTTTGTAAAAGCACGTGTATGAATTGCACTTGTATAAAAGAGAGGCTTGGACTGTAGAGAGGATCATCTTAGACATTTGCAAAGTGTAAACAACCAGAGACGAGAGTTCTCTTGGCAAGGGGACGAGAGTTCCACAATCATCAATACAATTCAATTCATTCTTGTTTTCTTTCCATTACTCCATCTCCATCATTTTCTTGTTTCTTCATTTCTAGAAGAAGAGTTTATCACTATACATACATGAATATCATTAAAATTTCATACGCACAAAGTAAAAAGTAGAATCAAAAAGTCATTCTGATGCTCAGGAGATGGGTAAGATGGGTTATAAATTTTTGTTGTTGAAAGCTTACGTGTTTTGATATTTGAAGATTTATACAAAATCGCAGAAAGAGAAGAAAAAGAAGGGGGAGAGAAAGAGAAGCTATGAGGATGCCACGGGAGAACTTACCAAGCTATGTCAGGGGGCATAGGTGTCAAAAATGACAGCTTTATCTCCTCATTGCAGATGAAGAGGAGGATTTAGGGCCACCACCCTTAGAGGAAGTAGATGATTCAAATGTGCAAATATCCATGTATGCACTAGCAGGGTGCAATAGTTTCCAAACTATGAGGATGCAAGGGGTATTAAAGGGCAGACCTATCACCATCTTGATAGATTCTGGAAGCACCCACAATTTTATTGAACCAAGTGTGGCCAAGATTTCTGGATGTCCTATTGAACCAACCCCTAACCTGTCCGTAGCAGTAGCTGATGGGACTAAACTCTGTAGCCATGCAGTTTGTAAACACTTGGAGTGGAAAATGCAGGGGGAAGAGTTTGTGACAGAGGCTAGATTGCTTACTCTGGGGGGATGTGACATGGTACTTGGTATACAGTGGTTGAGCACACTTCGACCTGTGGTATGGGATTTCAGGAACCTAGTGTGGACGGCCCACCGAGATTGCTCGAAAAAGATTGTGATTTGTTAGAGTCGCCACCCGGATTTGAGGTCCGAATCCGAGAAACCGATAAAAATATGACTCATTGCCCACCGAAAGAGATTTTACTGATCATAACGGAACCACAGATTTCTCGGATTCGGGGGTTTGGTTACGAGAGGGGAAGGGTTTTACGGCACCCCTCTCGCCCGGTCCGTGAACCGGTCTCTACTCAACATTTTGTGGGATTTTAGAGATGTTTAAAATTTGATTTATTCACATAAATGGGAATCGGGGATAGGAACCACATAGCAACAAAACATGCAAGAGATGCGATTTTACTGTGGATGCTTGTGCGTGCAATCTACATGGATGATGAACATGATACTACAAATATTCATAGAAATAAATTACAACAGAAATCGTACAATAACCCAAGAAATCATGGACATGAGACTTATTAAACTGTTTGCAATCTGGATTCCAGAATGGGGATTGAGCGCTCAAGGGTGGTGACTTGAGCGCTCAACCCTCATTCCACCCGAACATTTTCCTTGTTGGTTTTTGATATTTGATGTTGCTTTAAGACTTAAATACATCACATAAAGATCACACAAGCATCACCTCTCTTCAAAAATCACCAGAAAATACTTAGAACAAACTTGCTTTAGAACCAGCTTGAGCGCTCAAGGCTCATGGGTTGAGCGCTCAAACCAATTCTGCAAAACAGAGGGATCCAAATCACAAACACCATACTGACAACCTATATACACTTAACATAAGCCATCACTCAAATTGCTGGAAAACTGCAAATAGGCCAAGAACAGCTTGAGCGCTCAAAGATCTGACCTTGAGCGCTCAAGCCATAACATGGCCTTCCACTGTTTAACCTTTTAACTGATTTTACTACTTCCTCAAGACCACCAAAAGCATAAAATAAAGTTTCAAAATGACAGACAGCCACTGTTTTGCAATCAAACATGAGAAATTTGAAGTTTTTTTGATGTTTAATCACTATGAAATGGTTAATTTACATTCATGCATGTAATTTTGTTGTGGAAATAAACTGTTTTGAAAGCTACATGAACACAATTAACTTCTAGACAATGATCAAACCAAAAGAAAGTTCAGATGTTAGCAAAACAGTGGCCTGTTCAAAACTGGGCTTGAGCGCTCAAGGCCAGAGGCTTGAGCGCTCAAACCTGCTGTAACTGCAAATTTGAAAAAGGTTTTTAAGCAAATTTCAGGCCTTTGTGAGTTCAATGCAAGTATAGTGAACTTGCTTAAACTCACTAGCCTTCCTCAGAAAGATCAAAACAGTGAGTTCATCACATGTTTTCACTACCTTTTGGAAAATGTTTGAGACTTGAGCTTGATTCTGGACTTTGAGAGGTTGATTATGGATGTTCTTGGCTTGTATTCTGTACGAATTGGACAATGTAGGTGGTTGACAGATGATCAAGGGTCGAATTTCTGGGTTTTGTGGATGGTATTGTAGGTGGTTTTAATGGTAGAAGGATGGTTTTGAAGAGAGAGAGAGAGGGGAGTGGTTTTTTGGTTAGAAACTGAAGGTAAAGAGTGGTGGAATTCGTCCCCAAAACCAGGGGTAGTGGGTAGCTTTTATAGAGTGAGTGGGAGAGAAGAGAGGAGAGAGAGGAAGTGGGTTTTGGTATTTGGGAGTATTTTTGGTGTATTTCTGGAATTGATGGAGTGTATTATACGTATAGGGATCGTATAAGATCAACCACAGACGCTCCCATGCAGGAAATCTCATGATGAGATACTCTGCAAGTTGCTGACTGGACCGAAGTTGAGCGCTCAAAGCCGTGGGCTTGAGCGCTCAAGGTGCTCCTCAGGGGTTTGAGCGCTCAAAGCCATGGGCTTGAGCGCTCAAGGCTATGGATGGTGGTTTGCTGGCTTGGCTTGATTTGGCAGTGCTTGGGTTGGTTTGGCACATTTTGATTGTTTGGGTGGTGCTTGGTTAGTTTTGATCAAATTCAAGTCATTCTCTCAAGTTCCAGGTAATTATGATTGATCCATTTCATCATCGGAGATGCACGAGCGTATCTCGGGTTCAAAATTGGGGTGTCTACAGTTGCCCCTCTTGGATGAGACTCGATGCCATTGATTTGGTATGAGTAACGTCCAAGATATAGACAACCCAACTCGCTATCCGTAATACATCTCAAACTGCCAAAAGGAAACATTAAAAATTAATCGGTCGTGCCATTCAGGCTGCCTACGTACCCCATTGTAGGGATCAGACCGGCGTAGTTCCTGGGGGCATATGCAAACAAATGCAATGGGTCCTCCTGTCCCTCAGGACGATTGATTAAAAAGTTTGGTCCCTCAGGAAAAATGATACAACGCGAATCGACGAGCCTTCCCGGGTCGTGAAACGCCTTAGCGAATGAAGCAAATAATTATGATTGTGATTGTGATTGTGATTGTGATTGTGATTGTGATTGTGATTGTGATTGTGATTGTGATTGTGATTGTGTAGCTACCCTCTGAACAACGGGGAGGCTAATTTTAATGGGGCTATCCCTTGAGCAACAAGATAGCCGATGATAAGATGGTTGTCTACTGAGCAACGAGACAATCGATACGCCATTTGATCAACAAAAACTCAGATGATTAATGAGATTGACTTGGAACATGATTGCTACACATGATTTTGAATGAGCACGTGGCTTTCAAAAATGATGATGTAAACAAGCACGTGGCCCTCAGACTGCAGTCAAAACACTTCGCGCATACGCTAACGCGACCACATGATTGGTGAACTATGATTTAAACGAGCACGTGGCCCTCAGAAAATGATTTAAATGAGCGTAAAGCCCTCAGACCGCAGTCAAAACACTTCGCGCATACGCTAACGCGACCACACGATTGGTGAACTATGATTTAAACGAGCACGTGGCCCTCAGTAAATGATTTAAATGAGCGTAAAGCCCTCAGACCGCAGTCAAAACACTTCGCGCATACGCTAACGCGACCACATGACACACAACACATCTTGATTGATTAACACGGTCTGGCGCGACCAATTTCCGAGATTTTTTTTAGATCCTTGGATCATTACACGTTCAGTTGATTGGTACCGACAAGTCCAAAGTATACTAAAAAATCATAAGGGATGCCCAAAATGCCCCTGCAAAGCTTACAAAAGAAGCCAAGAATCCTGCCAGGATTGGGTTTGAGCGCTCAAAGCCATGGGCTTGAGCGCTCAAGGCTACCTTGAGCGCTCAACTCCAAAGCCTTGAGCGCTCAACTTCACAAGTTGACCCTCCAGCGCTCAAAAGGTCCAGCTTGAGCGCTTAGACCCCTGATCGGGGACGACGGTTCAGAATCATAACGTCCGTTTTAACTCCGATTTACACCAATTAAACTTCACAACGTTCAAAAACTCTTCCGAAATCAAACCTCCATACTCCTCTCGCGATTCCGAGCCAAACCCATTCGTTTCTCACTCAAATTTTCTGCAAAATCGGAAACCCCCAATTCCTAGGGTTTTCCCGCACGGTCTCGGTCCAATTTCTGTTCAATTAAGGTTCGAATCACGCTTAGATCGGTTTTCATGGAGAATCCCGATGAGTCACGGCTTCCGGTGGCCTCGCCGACGGCGGAGAGGGATGGTGGTAGTACAGTGGTGTCACCTCCGGCAGGTTTGAGCGCTCAAGGCTCTAACCCGGTGGTTGAGGGGCCATCAGAGGTGGTTGGAAATGAAGAAGGAGAGAGGGAGAGAGAGGGTGACGGTGGTAGTGGTGATCCGGCGGTCTCTGGCAGTGGTGGTGATCCAGCCACCGAGACGGTGGTGGTTGGTGATGATGTTGGTGGAGATAGGGTGAGAAATGGGAGTGAGGGTGAGAGAGAAGGTGGTGTTGGTGGTGGGGGTAGTGGTGATGGTGGCTCGGCACCAGAGAGAGTAGAGGAGAGGGGAGAGGGGATGGAGATGGTGGAGGTCCACGACGTGGACAGCGACGGTAGTGAGGATACAATTGAGGAGAGGGGGACGAGCGGCGGCGATGGCGGGGATAGGGCGGAGGGTACTAGCGGGGTCACCAGGACTAGGGTTGACCGCTGGAGGATAGAGCCGAGACCTCGCCAGCAGCCTAGCGGAGTAGATAGGGGGAAGGCGGTGGTGATTGGTGGGGAGTCACTGACTCGTGGTCAGAGTAGTAGACCGGCGGATCAGGGGCCGGTTGGGATTTCTCGGGAGGACTATCTTGAGCACGCGCCGCCGGAGGTGGTGATGGCGGCCGCAGCAGATGCCCCAGGGATCTTAGATGCAGCGAGGGAGGCTGTAGTCGAGAGCAGAGAGAGAGAGGTGGCGATGCTACGGGAGGCAGCCGCGGAGGATGAGGCGGCGAGAGCTTTTTGCGAGGAGTTTGAGACAGAGGAGGCGGCGGAGGAGGCGAGGACACAGGCTGAGGAGGAGGAGAGGGCAGCTGGACGGAGGGTGACGGTGGTCCAGGCTGCTAGACTGTGGTTGAGGAGGGGGAGACCAGCTTTCGATGCGGCGACTTACGCTCCACCGGTGCACCTCTTCGTGCCTTCCGCTTCAGATGCTTACACTCCCCAACGGGTGTTGTACTTTGGAGAGGAGGTGCTACTGGACCCCGAGGTCCACCTTTCGACAGACTGCCTGACGGTACACTTGCTTTTACTTCCTTGCTTCATTGTTTTCACGCACTTTAGCAATTAATACTCCTGATTTGCATTGAATGATTGAATTACTGCTTGTTGATGACTGGATTCGGATAAGAAATCGGACTGACATTTGACTGCTTGACTGTCTGTTTGATTGCGTGCAGAATGACTTGCGCTTGAAGGCTCATGGAGGCATGGGCTCAAGTTGGGAGATATACCAGCAGCTGCATGCCTCTGTGAGGGCTTTGGTGGACCTGGCCGGGTTTGGGAGGTTCATCCCGACTCTCACGGGCACACAGCACGACCATGCTGTGGTGACAGCACTGGCCGAGAGGTGGAGGGACTCTACGAGTTCTTTCCATCTCACCTTCGGAGAGGCGACGATGACACCGCTGGACTTCTCGGCGATCACGGGGCTGCAGGTTGGAGGAGACCCGATCCCGTTTGACTCGGGGATTGGCAGGGATGATGCGGCGCTGAGGTGGTTCTTGGGCTTCGTGCCCAACAAGGAGGGAGAGACGGCCACATATGGCCAATTCAAGACGAAGGGATTGGGCGAGCCGACTGATGAAGAGGATGCAGCACGGAAGGCGAGGTGCTACCTGTTATACTTGTTTGGGGCATCACTGTACCCAAACAGGCGTAACAGGGTGCATCTCTCCTATCTCGGAGGTTTGAGAGATTTCGCCAGGGCGGCGAGATATGACTGGGGAGGGGCAGCGTTGGGAAGCTGCTACGCGTTCATGAATGCTGTCTCTAGGCGGAAAGGGACAGGCATTTCAGGACTGTGGAGCGTCTGGGAGGTAAACTCAAAACTCTTAGTTTCAAATTTAATTGCATGCATTTCAATACTCGCACTTGATTATCAAAATTCGCACTGATTGACGGATTCGTTGTTTTCATTGCAGCTCTGGGCTTACGAGGTGTTGGGGTTACACCCCCCTGAGACACGACACCAGGACCCGAACGTCATCCCCCGGGCGTTGTGCTGGGGTGAAGGCTTCCGCTACGGCGGCACAGCACGGGGGAACATCCACGTTCTCCGTGCTTCACTTGACAGACTCGCCGCTTCTCTGGTAAATATCGAGCTCTTTCTCATGTATTCAATTTGCTTTTGTTCTATTTCACAGTCGATTACTGATGCTCTTAACAACTCTTGCAGGTTCGCTGGGAGGTATGGGATGCCGTTGACGAGCCTTACCTGGCTCGGAGCAGGGAGCTCACGAGAGGGAGGGTCCTACTTGAGTGCCAGTACGGCTGGTTCTGGTACCTTGGTGACAGGGTGCTGCGCCAGTCGATACGGGCCGATAAACCACAGGTGCCAGGACGCCTTCCTCCCCGGGTGCTGATGACGTCCCGGTATACGCTGGCAGAGATTGAGCGCTACACGACGCCTGACCTGGACTTACGCCAGTATCTGCGCCCTGCTTTGAGCTATATCGACTACCGGAGCAGGTATCTGGCCGGTCCCCTGAGAGCGGCAGAGTGGATGGAGAGGATGGAGAGAGAGAAGGCCGCGAAGGCGCGTGCCTCAGCTGGCGGGGTGGCAAGAGGTGAGGGTACTAGTACCTCATCTCAGGAGATAGCGGGAGCTAGGTGGTGGGTGCGTGTCACCTCTGCCGGGGGTGAGATAGGGGACATAGACATCCCAAGGCCTCCAGCAGACTTCTCGCGGCTCGCAGCACCGGTAAGAAACACTTCATTCTTTCAATTTGTGAACTTCAATTATGATTGCCCAAATGTACTTGATGACTCAAATTTTGATGTGCTTGCAGGTTTCACATGAGGCGGTACAGACTTTGTATGAGCAGAACCGAGGACTGCGCGTCCTGATTCGCCGCCTCATAGCCGGAGAGGAGGTTACTATCCGCCGGGAGGGTGAGCCAGTACCTCCTGCTGCTCCTGGTCCGTCCCGACTGAGAGTCGCACCGGTATGCAATTTACCTTCCTTGTGCTTTCAATTCCTTGACTATACCATGTACTGATTCTTTCCTTGTTTGCTTGATGATGCAGCCGCCCGTGATCAGAAAGAGGACACATGACGGAGCTGGCGGTCCTGGAGACACGACTGTGCGGCTTGGGCGTTCAAAGCCTGCGGAGGTGAGGCCACGGAGATCGACCCGTCAGAGGGTGGAAGTAGCACCTGGAGGGATAGTCGAGACCACGAGCTCGAGCGATGACAGCGTTGATGACGCTAACTATCCCTCTTCCCGGCAGGAGCGACTGGAGCAGCGGCAGGGGGACGAGACTGAGAGCTCGGACGAGACGATGGATGAGGCGGAGTAGTACACAGTAGATATAGAGTAGATTAGAGTCTTGTTTTTGCTTTTATATCTTTTCTTTTTGATCGGGCCTGCGTGCCCCAGTAGATAGATGGATTGGGCCTGCGTGCCCCAGTTGTGGATTTCTACATTGGGCGTCGTGTGCCCTGTACAGACTTGATGTTTTTGCCTTGCATGGATTTAGTTCAGTTTATGCACATGATTTGCACTTTCATTGTTCGTTGTATTACTTGCTGTTTTGATTTGTACAAACAAACAACCTGTTGTAGAATGTACGCGATTTATCCACCAAACTCTTGAATTCAAACATCCGAGTATAAGGTTTTAAAATTCAACCTTTAAGAAAAGCTAACATGTTCGAGAATTTGGACGAAACATGATTATTTGAATTTATGTACAACCGGAAGATGTATTTACATGACGCATAACTTGACACACTTCCCGCGTATAAGCAATCAATAACAATTTATACCAAGTGACCTTAGAACGGAATTTGATGTTCATAAGGCAAATTTGAAAGTAAGATGCTTCATGAGCCTCTTTGCATGTACTGAATTACCATGTTACCACCTTGACCAAGTCAAAAATGACATAAATGCCCCTGGGACCATGACCATTCATCAAGAAAACTTCTTAAAACCATTTTTGACGCAGTGATGACCGCTATTTCATTGCTTGAATGAGCCGTCGGAACCTCAAAACCTTGAGTCTTTGAAGAATTGCCCCGGGAAATGTTCCGACAAGTCAAAAGTGCCTTCCGACACGTGTTTCAATGATTGGATATGGCTAGCAAGGCTTGGAAATGGATTTGAACATTTTGAATGGCCATTTTAAGCTTGTATCTCGTATCCGTACACGTATCGGCTTGATAACTCGGGGCACGGGACGTTCCGTGAAGTCATAAATGCTTATTGAGACTTGACTTGGGTGTTAAATGAGGTTTAAGAAGCTTAGAAGAAGTTTCGGGCATTAGACGGGCAATAATGCAGCTGCTGCAATCTGCTGCATTTTCTGCAGGCCTTGAGCGCTCAATGGGGCTTGAGCGCTCAAGCTCACTACCTTGAGCGCTCAAGGTGGTCTGGGGAAGTTGAGCGCTCAACTCTCTGGCCTTGAGCGCTCAATGCCTGTGCTGGGCTGGTTTGTGGTATTGCTTCCCAATGCATTTTTGGACTCTTTTGCATGGTTTCCTCTGTCCCAAATGTCTTGTTGCTCTGCTACAACACCTTTCAAGCTTTGAATATCACCTTCCCAAGGTCTTTTCACATTTTCCCCACAAATGCCGTACATTTCCAATGCATTTTCAAATTTTCAAACACAAATACTTTGAAAACATGCAATTGACCATCTTGAAAATGTAATCTTTAATTTCCAATGTTGCATGGCAAATTTGTAAGGTTCCTCACAAGTCCCCTATAAATACCATTCATGATCAAACTTTTCTCACACACCATTTCTACATCAATTCTCATTACATTCTTCAATAATTCTTCATTGCCCCAAACATGGCTTCCCTTGATCCTTCCATTATCAACACTTGGATTGCTAGCCTTGAAAACATCGATTGGTTCAACTTTCGGGGTCTTGGCCTTAATGCCCTTCGCCACCTCCACACTTTTCCTATTCGTCAGGACATCTTATGTGCCGCCGTCCGCTGTTGGGATTCAGAGCTCCATGTGTTCCGCTTCGGCATGCAAGAACTTTGCCCGACCGTCGAAGAATTTCAGGCATATCTTGGCGGCAATGCTTTTGCTGATCCCGTCATACCGCCCATCCGTCAAAATTACGCCAACATTCTCAGCAGGAAGCTTGGTCTTGGGAATGGTGCCGCGCGCTTTTTGATTCGCAACGAGACTCTCAACATCCTTCGTCTTTTTGCGGATTACAGCCCAACAGGCGATCTTTTAGATTTTACCGTTCAGAACAGGCGCATGTTTGCACTTTGCATGTGCCTCTTGGCATTATACTTGTTGGTCCCCAGTGATGGCCATCCCAATTCTGCCATTGTCGGTGTTGCTGCTCAGATCGAACAGCGGCGGGATGTAGTTCCTTTGGTTTTGGCTGAAACAATCATGGGCTTGGATGCGGTTAAAACTGGGAGAACAGATACATTTGCTGGGAGTCCACTTTTGCTTCAGGTTTGGTTTATTTGGTTTGGATGCTTTGGGTTTTTGGGAATTTTGGGGAATTTTTGGTTGTTTGGCTTTGGTTTTGACTTTGACTTGGGTGTTTTTGGTTTTATAGATATGGCTGTGTGACAAGGTTGGGCTTTTGAGGGAGCCAGCAGGTGATTGGGTTTACGAGCCCCGGACTTGGGTGAGTAGGCCGTTTGTGCATGACGAGCCTGATGAAGATGAATGGGTTGACTTCTTCAGATCATTGGAAGAGGATCACATCACTTGGAGGTGCCATTGGTTGCCCTTGCCAGATATGACGGCCAATCACATGGGAGACACATGGGTGATTTTAGCGGGACTGCAAGGTTATGCATGTTATTTTCCACAACGTATTCTCCGTCAATACTGCATTCGCCAAGAAGTGGAGTATATAGTTCCCGCTACTTTCTGCCTTCCCGTATTCAAACATTCCGTTCTTGAGCGCTATCGTACTTCTTGGAGGCACAGGGTTGTTTGGGCTCCTGATCCCTACCCAACTATTCATTTGAATGGACACTACAGAGATTGGATGAGGATGCAGATGAGGGCCATATACTGAAGAAATTAGCACAACTTCTTTTCTGACCCACTAGGCTGTTTCCCAAAATAAATGGTGTTTTTTTTTTTTTTTTTTTTTTTTTTTTTTTTTTTTTTTTATGCTCAGCTTATGTAATCGAAGAAGTGATTTGAATAAAATTGAATGATGAAGGGTTTCCCCCTCTTGGTTCATCTAGTTCCATATGCTATCTTCTTCAAATATCGCAATACTGCGGGCCAACTCATCAGATTTAGACCGAACCCCCAAGATAGGGTTGCCTACGTATCCCTTTTCAAGGAATCAGGTCATGGCGTAGTTCAGGGAAAGGTTCACTCGAGTATTATCACTCTCCTTTTTGTGCTCTAAGTTTTGCCTGGTGCCGCCTTTTCAGGTTTTCGGTCCAGCGAGCTTCTTTTAAATTTTCGCCTTAGATTTTGCCTAGACTGCCCAGTGTGGGTTTTCAGACTAGCAGGCTTGCTCTAATTTTTGCTTGAGTCGGTTCGCCCTTGCGATTTTCCGCCCAACGAGCATCTCTCAGGGGTAATATCGTTTGAGTTGGTCCAAGTTGACAAGATTGCTGAACTCGTTACCATCCAAATCAAGGATCACTGCTGCTCCACCGTCGAGGATAGTCTTGATGATGTATGGTCCTGCCCATTTTGGCCTGAATTTTCCCCGCGGATCGAATATCGGTGCCCGAATTTCCTTCACCACCATATCCCCTTCAATCAGATCCCTGGATTTCACCTTTTTGTTGAATGCGCGGGCAATTCTTCTCTGATATCCCTGAATGTGATACAATGCCCGCAACCTCCTTTCATCAAACAACATTAGCTCTGCGAATCTGTCGCTCAACCAATCGGCTTCGTTAATCTCACTTTCTATCATCACCCTTAGGGATGGTACTTCAAGCTCAATAGGAAGTACTGCTTCCATTCCGTAAACCAGTGAATAGGGCGTTGCCCCTGTTGGAGTTCGGATCGAAGTGCGGTACCCCCATAATGCTAATGGCAGCTTCTCATGCCAATCCCTGGATGACTCGATGGTTTTCTCCAAAATGTTCTTGATTGACTTGTTTGCTGCTTCTACTGCCCCATTGGTTTGTGGTCTGTATACTGTTGACTTGTGAACCTGAACATTGAATTCCTCAAGCACCTCTGCTGCTCTTCCTTTGAAATGTACACCATTGTCTTGACACGAAGGCATTAGGAACCCCGTATCGGTAGATGATGTTTTGCTTAATGAAATGAGCCACTTGTACTGCGGTCAATGTAGCGTAAGAGGCCGACTCTACCCACTTCGTGAAATAATCAATTGCCACTAATATAAACTTGTGTCCGTTCGATGCTGGTGGCGTGATTTTCCCAATCACATCTATTCCCCATACTGAGAAAGGCCAAGGCGTCGCCATTGTATGAAGTTCAGATGGCGGCACATGCATGAGGTTAGCGTGGACCTGACACTTATGGCATCTCCGCACATACTGCACGCAATCTGTTTCCAAAGTCGACCAATAATACCCCTGCCTCAGAATCTTCTTTGCCATCATTAATCCACTCATGTGAGGACCGCAGATTCCTTCATGAATTTCCTCCATTACCCTTTTCGTGTCATCACCGTAGATGCATAACTTATGCATGCCACAATACGACCTTTTGTATAACCTTCCACCGCAGAGGATGTATTGCGAAGCTAATCTTTGTAATGCTATTCGGTCTTTCTTGTTTGCTCCTTCTGGATATTCTCCTTTCTCAACCAAATTCCAGATATCATGGTACCAAGGCAGGCCATCGTCAATTTCGCCAACATTCATCACATACTCGTATGCTGGCCTATTCCTTTGCTCAATCATGATTGGTCTCATTCTCACTCCCACGGGCAATTCTACCATGGATGCCAAGGTAGCAAGAGCGTCGGCAAACTGGTTTTTCATTCTCGGGATATGTGTAAAAGTAACTTGCTCGAATCGATGGATCAGGTCATCGAGGTCTTTGTGGTATGGTTTCAACTTTTCCTCTCGCACTTTCCAATCACCGTTGGCTTGAGAAACTACCAGATTCGAATCTCCAACCACTTCCAACTTCCTAACCCCAATTTCGAAAGCAGCCTCCATTCCAACAATGCACGCTTCATATTCTGCTTGATTATTGGTAACTTCGAAATTCAATTTGAAAGATAGGGGAATGTGCGGCCCTTCTGGTGAGACCAATAGTATGCCGATCCCGAATCCTCTCTGATTTGCAGCTCCATCGAAGTACAATTTCCAAACATCCTCTGTTACTGTCATAACGTGTTCATCGGGAAATTGGAACTCTGTATCTTCTGGCCCCTCGATTGGGTGATCTGCCAAGAATTCTGCCACAGCCCTGCCTTTCACCGATTTTCGCGTTACATACTTGAGTTCAAACTCGGCCAATAAGAGCAACCACCGTGCCAACTTTCCAGTGAGTGCCGGTTTCTCGAACAGATATTTGAGGGGGTCCATTCGAGAAATCAACACCACCGAATAAGCTAACATGTAATGCCTTAGCTTTTTAGAGGCCCATACAAGAGCCCAACAAGTCTTCTCCAAAGAAGTGTATCTTTCTTCGGCTCCGACCATTTTCTTACTTAGATAATACACTGCCTTCTCGATACCTGCTTCACCTTCTTGTGCCAACATGCAACCCATTGCAGACTGTGTTACTGATAAATACAGAATCAGCGGCTTTCCAGGTGTCGGCGGCATCAATACTGGGGGACTTTGAAGATACTGCCGAATTGATTCGAAGGCTTTTTGGCACCTGTCATCCCACTTGAACAGCACTCCTTTCTTGAGCAAATGAAACATCGGCTCGCAAGTTGAAGTCAACTTGGCGATGAATCTGCTGATGAACTGAATTTTCCCAAGAAAACTCCGAACCTCTTTTTCCGTCTTTGGTGGCTCCATTTCTAATATCGCCTTGATTTTCGTTGGATCAACTTCAATCCCTCGGGTAGTGATCATAAACCCCAACATTTTCCCTGCGGTGACTCCAAATGTGCACTTCTGTGGATTGAGGCGCATCCGATACTTCCGTATCCTTTCAAAGAACTTGCGTAACGCCGGAAGATGTCCTTCCCTTTCCTTGGCTTTTACAATCATGTCATCCACATATTCCTCAACTTCTCTATGCATCATATCATGCAACAAAGTTGTTGCAGCCCGTTGGTAAGTCGACCCTGCGTTCTTTAATCCAAACGGCATGACCCGATAACAGAACGTCCCCCATTCAGTGGTGAAGGTCGTTTTCTCCCGATCCTCTGGTGCCATCAAAATCTGATTGTATCCCGAAAAACCATCCATAAATGATAGCAGCGCGTGCCCTGCCGTGTTGTCTACCAATACATCAATGTGCGGTAAGGGAAAATCATCTTTCGGACTGGCTTTGTTTAAATCCCTGAAATCTACACATACCCTGACTTTTCCATCTTTCTTGGGCACCGGCACAATATTTGCAACCCACTGTGGATATTCAGTTACCATCAAAAAGCCGGCATTGAATTGCTTGGTGACTTCTTCTTTGACTTTTTCAACCCAATCTGGCCTGATTTTTCTCAATTTCTGTTTTACCGGTTTTGCATCAGGATACAGGGGAATTCGATGTTGCACAATTTCAGGATCGATTCCGGGCATATCTGCGTGGGACCAAGCAAAGACATCTTCAAATTCTTTGAGTAAATCGACGAGTAATTCTTGTTCCTCAGTAGATAGCCCGGAACCGATTTGAACCATGCGAGGATTCTCCTCATCCCTCAATTTAACTGAAATAACTTCTTCTTTTATTGGCTGAGCATGCCTTTCATTTTCCCTTTCGATTAGAGACTTGAGTTCTTTGGGTATTTCTCCCTCGAACTCAGTCTCATCATTGTCAGGGTCAACACAATTTATTTCGGGAACAGCAAAGTAAGCGAAATCACCGTTTATTTCATTAGCAAAGCCCTCTGGGGCACAGTACATGGCATCAGACTCAAACTCAAAATAGAAATGACGACGTGGAGGGCCAAGAGGCACAAACTCCGACTCACAGCCAAATTCAAACCCTGACTCAGACTCGAACTCTAACTTAGTGAATGCATTGGTAAATTTTACAACAGGAGTGAAAGTGCAATTCTTGTATTCACCGACTGCATCCACTATCAGCACACTGGGATCATCGAGGGCCTCCTGTCCGAGCATCATCACAGCTGGCTCTTCTTCATCCTTACCTGTCAGACTGACCTCATCGAACATTGACATCAAGACCCCATCATCCAAAGCCTCCATCCAATCTACTTTAAGGTCTTTCACCAATTTCTCGACCTTTTCATGTTCATCTTCGCTGTCCCAAGCATCATTAGCAAAGATTTCGAACCCAGGGTGTACCTTTCCACTTATTTCATCTACAAACGGCTCAGGCTGGCCGCGATAAGGTGCATTCGACCCTTCTCCAACAAAGCGAATCCGACGGTTTGCACTGCTACTTGTTCCATTGGTCTTCCCTCTTTGCATCTCTTTCAGTGTAGGCTCGTATCCCAACCCGAAGCGGCCTCGCTGAGAAGGGAATTCTGGAAATTGAGCCACCCCCTGGTGAGTTCGTCCCAAGCCCGTGCCTGGCAGATAAGACATTCTTCTCATCATCTCGAGGGCTGTGGTGCTGATTGAAAAATCGTCATCAATACGAAGCGTAAACACACCACCAGACGTATCGAAGGCAAAGCCCCCAAGCTGAACATCATTCTCATCATGCATAATTTCTAACAAAGGAGCATTGTCTTCAGCATGAGGGCGAATACCTGTATCTCCGTAAAGGGCAACTGTCCCACTTTCCAAACCGAGCAAAACCTTTTGATGCAAGGTAGATGGGACTGCCATAATATCAGATCGATGCATCCAGGGACGTCCCAACAACAAATTGAACGAAGCTGGGATCTCAAGCACATGAAACTCAACTGTTGACTTAAACCCCTCTGCAGCAATTTCCATTTCAACAGTCCCAAGCACATTGCGACGGGTGTTATCATAAGCCCGAACAGTGAGACTAGATGGTGTGAAATCCTTTGGTTTGAGTCCCAAACACAAAGCTGTTCGAAGAGGGCATACATTGAGTGCTGACCCATTGTCTATCAACACCACCGGGATCCATTTCCCCATGCACTTCATGGTGACATGCAAAGGCTTATTGTGGTCAGTTCCCTCAAGCGGCAGGTCAGCTTCGGTAAAGGTTACAACATGTTTGGTTGGCTTAGTGGCAATGGTAGGCTTGGTGACAATAGCGGCCATCATGGCTTCCGGGGTGATATCAGGCGCAATTTCCATGCAGGATAATGTTTGAGCGAGTTTCTGACGATGCTCACTGGAGCTCATAAGCAATCCCCAAATGGTAAGAGCGGCTGGAGTTTTCTCAAGTTGTTTCTGAATGGGATTTTCTTCATTGGTTGGCGGAGGCTTCGGACGGGGAACACGACTGTTGGCAGTAGAGGTAGCTTGGGGTTGGTTGGTTATTGGGTTAAAGAGATTTTGGAAATCAGCTGGGTTAGCGATTGGGTCGCTAAGGTTGTTTGGTGTGGCTAGGTTATTTTGTGGAGCTGGGTTGTTTTGTGGAGCTGGGTTGTTTTGTGGAGCTGGGTTGTTTTGTGGAGCTAGGTTGAATGGTAGCTGGTTTGTAGTATTTGGTGGTGGGATAGAAGTGTTTCCAGTGAACCTCTGAGGTGGTTGATAAAACCGACCACTCCGAAGAAGATGAAGAACCGAGTCGATGTCATCTCCCCATAAATCAGTGTAGTCCGTGTAGAAATCGACAAGATCCCCTTCCGCCTTTCTCTTTCCCTTTGCAATACTGGCTCCTTCCAAACCTTTGGTAATTCCTTCCACAGTCGCTTCACTCCAAACATCTCCATTTTCCATGGCAGCCTCGTTAACAGCCCAAACCTCATTGTTTCCGACCCACAACGGTGCTATGCCCTCATTCTGATTGGCCCACATATTTGCTACAACGTTTTCTTCCATTTGCTGCCCCCAAACATCGGGTAGGCCTCCATTTAAAACCATGATGTTGCAGTCCTCCGGGACTTGCACTCGGGGTACCGGAAGGTTTTCATCAACTATGTAATCATAAGGTGTGAACTCTATTCCTTCCGTCATTCGATTTATTGCGTTCTCACTCATCATGGAGAAATCAGGGCGACCCTCCCATAATGGTTGCATTGGAAAATATGCTTCTTCGAAGAACATGGGAAGTGTGGATCCATCCAGAGGGTCGTTAGGATCCATGAGCTGCCATTCATTAGGTGTGGGGTCCCATTCATCTTCTTGTGCACCATCAGGTGCCCCATTCTCTTCTTGCCAGTTTTGTCCTTGTCCTTCTTCCACAGGTTGTTGATCTTGTAGTATAGGCAATGGTTCAAATAGATTGGGAAGCGCAAATCCATCCAGTGGATCCTCAAACATCGGATCCCAAAGTAAGTTAATCATTGCATCAAATGGAAGTCCTTCATTAAGCTGTTCATTATGCGGCCAAACTTCTTCATTTGCCACATTGTTGGCCACCATCTGCTCATACTCCCGAGCTGCCATTGCCATTATCAAATCACCCCATTCTTGCCACACAGTAGGATCCAAGTGGATGTCTAGAAAGCATACTTCGTGCTCAACAGGTATTGGCACAATAGGCTTGGGGTCTGTTTCGGGTAGGATGAACTGGCTTGGGTCAAACGGAGTGGATTTTGGAGTGGAACTAAAGGTAATTTGACCTATGTCAGTATTCCTTTTGTGGGTTGGCAAAGGGTTTGTGAGGATATTGGGCTTTTCAGTGGGATCTCGGATTTGTTTGTTGTCAATGAGATCTTGAATCTCATGACGCAGGCGCTGGCATCTTTCAGTGGGGTGACCGGGTGTCTGGTGAAATATACAGAAGGTGTTAGGGTTATATGTTGGCGGGGGATTTTGTGGAGGTGGAGTTGGCTGAAGAGGTTTGATTTTTCCCTGTTGTACGAGCCGTTCGAAAACAACAGGTAAAGGTAAGGGAAGAGGGGTGAAGATTCGCCGTCCTCTTTGATTTTGTGGTGGTTGAATTGATTGGATTGGTTGAGATAAGATGGCGTTTATGGGTTCGGCTTTATGGGATTGGTGATTCATGGTGTTGGATGAGGTACCGGCTGTGTAACTGGGGTTCGCATACAGGGAAGATGTGTTCCCAATGTAGTTTCGCTTTGGTTTGGGGAATGAGTCTCCTTTCTTTAGCATCCCGCTTTGTAGAGCTTCTTCAATCGACAGACCCATCTCAAAGTAGGTTTCAAAATTATGTGCTTGGGCCATGACCATGTACTGAGCCAAATCAGGTTGTAGGTTCTTGGTTATGATGCGCATTTGGTCCTTATCACTTGGACGATCGGTCATCTGCGCAGCCTTCGCTCTCCATCTTTTCACAAAATCTGCGAAAGATTCCCTTTCCTTCATCTTGATGCTCTCAAGCTCTCGAGTGGTGACTTTGAGTTGAACATTATACTCATACTGCTTAATGAAAGCAGCCACCATTTCTTCCCAAGTTTGTCTCTTTGAAATGTCAAGGGATAAGAGCCACTGGAGTGCAGGCCCTGTGAGAGTTTCGTGAAACATCTGTGCCATAGCAGGCTCATCAACTTCTTGTAACGAGAGGGAGCTTACATATGCCTGAATGTGTCCTCTCGGGTCCCCAGTCCCGTCAAACTTCTCGAAGTCTACATGCTTGAACCTTTTAGGAAGTTTTGCACCTGGGAAGATGCAGAGTTTGTTCATGTCAAAGCCGGTAATGGCTCGCTTTTCACTTTTAGCCACAGATTCTTCCAACTTAAGTATTTTTGCTAGCATTTCAGCCAGCTGAGGATTTTCAGGGGGAGGAGGCTGTTCCGGATGTTCATCATTGGGAATCTCCTGATCCCGAGCTTCATCATCATGTACCCGCTGTTGCGGTGGGGGAAGTCGACCCTGGATGTTTACCATAATTGCCATCAGTTGAGCGATTCGGGTGTCATTTCGGACCCTCTCATCATGCATTTCCTTTCTCAGTTGCTCAAACTCATTTGGGGGGTTTTGTCTCTGTTCTTCTGCCATACTTGTCTCGGCCTTTGGTGATAAAGATCTAGACAATCTTTGTCCAGGAGGTCGAGTCCAAACAGGTAAGGTCTTCTTCTTCTTTGCAGGCCCAATGATTCAAGAACTGATTATAAAGCAAAAACCGGACTCAGATGTGTACTCGATGTATCTACTATGCACAAAATGAATGAATCATGAATGCTCACTATCGTCTCGCCACAACTTAACTCGCGGAGTTAGTCTTATTTCTAGCCTTAGGAATTAGTCTACCGGTTTCGGAACTCACTTAGAATCGTTTGCACAGCAGATTGTATCAACACCACGGGTAAGTCATTACTCGGTGAGTACGGCGTTTCAAACTAAGCCTAGATGTTGACGCCGTAGCACTTTTCTTAACCATCCGAGACAAAGCAATGAGATGTTGCCATCCAGTTGCAATCAATTCTAAGGCTAGTCCGAAACACGGGTGGCCGTTCGGGCACGACCAACACCGGAGGTATCTCAAACTCCGTGGATTTTAAGTCTCCTAGACTACATGTACAATCTTAGGGTTAGTCTACCGGATCTGAATCTCACTTAAGATCATTGCACAGAAGATTTTCCAACACCCCGGGTAGACCATTACTCGGCAGGTTAAACTCCAAACTTTGTTGGAATCAGAGCCAATCGCTTTTCTTGATCATCCGAGACAAAGCAATTTGGATGTTGTCATCCAGATACCAATGATCTTAAGGCTAGTCCAAATCACGGTGGCCGTTCGGGCACGGCCAACACCGGAGGTATCTCAAACTCCGTGGATTTTAAGTCTCCTTGACTAAAAATTGACAATTTTGGAAGATTGCCTCAATCCTCAAGTTTTCTTTTTGAGTAATAAGTCCTTGATATCGGATGGTCGGATTTGGGAAATCCTGGTCCATACCACTTCCGACAATGATCTAAGATCAGATGCCTAAGGGCGATTGACCCTCCTCGGGCCAAGGTCCCTTAAACCTGTTTAGATCATTGTTTAGGAATTCGATGATCCAAATTTTCCCACGTCCGGCCGTCCTAAAAGACTATCTCGCAGAAACAACGCGCATATAGAATGCACGATTCATCATTGGGCCAAGGCAACCTTCTACTAACTGTAAAGGCATTAAAACCAAATAGGATATGTACACAGAAAACCTATACCAACGACGCTCGCAGTGACTATATACAATGCAAATGTATGAATGCAACATGGCATGGCGAGAAAAAGCGGTAACACATAGCACGTAACAAGATGGAGCATGTAAACTTAACGCACGGGTGGATTACTAAACGTGGGGTTCTATGGTTAATTATATGCAGAGGCCGGTTTTGGTCACTGAGGGTACCCCGGACTCAAAATCAAAACTGTCTCCTACCGTTTTAAAAAAAAAAACGATAGTGACAATGTGATTTATCACGGTCGAGGGCTGCTGGGCATTTCGGGATTCCCTGTCACCGGCAAGCCGGGCAGGATTGCCAAAACACGCCAGCGGGGGTTAAGAACCATGCAAGTGCAATGCAAAAATTAAATTCCAAACATCTGAAAAATCCCACAAAATATTTTTCGAATTAAACCCACTTTGATTAACACATATTTCAATAAAATTACACAAGTGCAACAAAAATTGCGCAAGTGTAATTAAATAAAATATATATTAACCAATGTCCCCAGCAGAGTCGCCAGCTTGTGGACGGCCCACCGAGATTGCTCGAAAAAGATTGTGATTTGTTAGAGTCGCCACCCGGATTTGAGGTCCGAATCCGAGAAACCGATAAAAATATGACTCATTGCCCACCGAAAGAGATTTTACTGATCATAACGGAACCACAGATTTCTCGGATTCGGGGGTTTGGTTACGAGAGGGGAAGGGTTTTACGGCACCCCTCTCGCCCGGTCCGTGAACCGGTCTCTACTCAACATTTTGTGGGATTTTAGAGATGTTTAAAATTTGATTTATTCACATAAATGGGAATCGGGGATAGGAACCACATAGCAACAAAACATGCAAGAGATGCGATTTTACTGTGGATGCTTGTGCGTGCAATCTACATGGATGATGAACATGATACTACAAATATTCATAGAAATAAATTACAACAGAAATCGTACAATAACCCAAGAAATCATGGACATGAGACTTATTAAACTGTTTGCAATCTGGATTCCAGAATGGGGATTGAGCGCTCAAGGGTGGTGACTTGAGCGCTCAACCCTCATTCCACCCGAACATTTTCCTTGTTGGTTTTTGATATTTGATGTTGCTTTAAGACTTAAATACATCACATAAAGATCACACAAGCATCACCTCTCTTCAAAAATCACCAGAAAATACTTAGAACAAACTTGCTTTAGAACCAGCTTGAGCGCTCAAGGCTCATGGGTTGAGCGCTCAAACCAATTCTGCAAAACAGAGGGATCCAAATCACAAACACCATACTGACAACCTATATACACTTAACATAAGCCATCACTCAAATTGCTGGAAAACTGCAAATAGGCCAAGAACAGCTTGAGCGCTCAAAGATCTGACCTTGAGCGCTCAAGCCATAACATGGCCTTCCACTGTTTAACCTTTTAACTGATTTTACTACTTCCTCAAGACCACCAAAAGCATAAAATAAAGTTTCAAAATGACAGACAGCCACTGTTTTGCAATCAAACATGAGAAATTTGAAGTTTTTTTGATGTTTAATCACTATGAAATGGTTAATTTACATTCATGCATGTAATTTTGTTGTGGAAATAAACTGTTTTGAAAGCTACATGAACACAATTAACTTCTAGACAATGATCAAACCAAAAGAAAGTTCAGATGTTAGCAAAACA
Organism: Vaccinium vitis-idaea; assembly: GCA_963854785.1. Classification (NCBI taxonomy): domain Eukaryota; kingdom Viridiplantae; phylum Streptophyta; class Magnoliopsida; order Ericales; family Ericaceae; genus Vaccinium; species Vaccinium vitis-idaea. The sequence continues at coordinate 35,495,954 of OY978222.1, forward strand.
GTGGCCTGTTCAAAACTGGGCTTGAGCGCTCAAGGCCAGAGGCTTGAGCGCTCAAACCTGCTGTAACTGCAAATTTGAAAAAGGTTTTTAAGCAAATTTCAGGCCTTTGTGAGTTCAATGCAAGTATAGTGAACTTGCTTAAACTCACTAGCCTTCCTCAGAAAGATCAAAACAGTGAGTTCATCACATGTTTTCACTACCTTTTGGAAAATGTTTGAGACTTGAGCTTGATTCTGGACTTTGAGAGGTTGATTATGGATGTTCTTGGCTTGTATTCTGTACGAATTGGACAATGTAGGTGGTTGACAGATGATCAAGGGTCGAATTTCTGGGTTTTGTGGATGGTATTGTAGGTGGTTTTAATGGTAGAAGGATGGTTTTGAAGAGAGAGAGAGAGGGGAGTGGTTTTTTGGTTAGAAACTGAAGGTAAAGAGTGGTGGAATTCGTCCCCAAAACCAGGGGTAGTGGGTAGCTTTTATAGAGTGAGTGGGAGAGAAGAGAGGAGAGAGAGGAAGTGGGTTTTGGTATTTGGGAGTATTTTTGGTGTATTTCTGGAATTGATGGAGTGTATTATACGTATAGGGATCGTATAAGATCAACCACAGACGCTCCCATGCAGGAAATCTCATGATGAGATACTCTGCAAGTTGCTGACTGGACCGAAGTTGAGCGCTCAAAGCCGTGGGCTTGAGCGCTCAAGGTGCTCCTCAGGGGTTTGAGCGCTCAAAGCCATGGGCTTGAGCGCTCAAGGCTATGGATGGTGGTTTGCTGGCTTGGCTTGATTTGGCAGTGCTTGGGTTGGTTTGGCACATTTTGATTGTTTGGGTGGTGCTTGGTTAGTTTTGATCAAATTCAAGTCATTCTCTCAAGTTCCAGGTAATTATGATTGATCCATTTCATCATCGGAGATGCACGAGCGTATCTCGGGTTCAAAATTGGGGTGTCTACACCTAGTAGCAGCTTCGACCTGTGGTGTGGTATAGGATGTAATGAAGTAGAAGAAAAAGAAGGGGGAGAGAAAGAGAAGCAAAGACATTTGTTTGTCGCACTTTCGTAGCAGCTTCGCCCATGGCCCACTGCTTTAGGCCCCCTCCAGTCCTCCAGCCAGGTAACGTGTACCAATTAGGGGCCTGTTTGGCTAATTTGAAAAAATTGATTTTTTGGTTTTTTTCGTTTTGTCCTTATTTAAAAAAGTTTTGTATTTGTTAGTTTTGCGTCAAGATTTTGTGGTTTCTGGATTTATCTCGTCGAGACGAATCCAAAGAGTATAAAATTACAGTCAAAAGTAATAGATTTTTTAATAAAGCCGAAAATAAACCAAAATAAACCTATTTTTTGGATTATTTTTCATTTTTATTCACAAAACTTTAAGTTTGGCTAACAATTTTATACTTTTTAGATTCCTATTGTCGAAACAAGCCAAGAAACCACAAAAAATAGACCGAAAAGTAACAAATGCAAAAACAATTTGAATAAGGACAAAACGAGAAAAACCAAAAAACCAGTTTTTTTAATTTAGCCAAATCAGACCCGGCCTCGATTGGATGAGGGATTATTTTCAGGGAGACTAGTTATGGAGGGGGATAAGATAAGAGAGGGTATAAGTTTTAGAGGGTTGACCCACATTGATGTGATGTTTATGGAGGGGGGTACAAAAGTAGATGGTTTGGATGAGGGATTAAACAGGGGGGATAACTTTTGACTTGGTTTGGATGTTTTATAAATAAGAGGGGGTGAAAGATGGAAAAAGCTGTCAAATTACTATTTTTCCCTTGTGCAGTGTTAAACTTGAATATGTATTAAATTAACTATATAATTGCAAAACCTAATCTAATTAATTAATTTGGGACAATTTCAAGCTATATTAATTCATTTCATTGAAAAAACTTTTTTTGTAATAAATTTATTCGAAAAAACGTTTTTTTTTTTAATATGTCAATTTTAATGGTTGGTTGTCATCCCCAATTTTTTTTTAAATTGTGTTTATTTATTTTTACTTGTTGGCCTATCTATTGTTTTTTTATTATTACCCCAACACAATGAATAATAAATTAACAAATGTAACAAGTGTTCTCTCATACAAGAAAGAAATTTTATTGCCCATTATAAGTAAATTCAAGTCCTTCAGTAACCATTTGAAGCGATGGCCATATGTAATAACATTACGATCTAAATTTCCAAGTCCTTCAATAACCAAAATAAGGCAGTATTTAGAACTAGATTCAGAAAATTCACATGCATAAAAATAAAAATAAGGGTGAGACCTACTTTCTATTAGAGTTTCAATTACACAAGTAGAGTACAAAGAATATTCACTACTCATTTGGAAGGTGTCGGTTCATTTCGCCACAATCACCAGCATCATCAAGCCAACAGCGCACCACAACCACCAGTGCTAAGAAAAAAATGGAAAACAAAAAAATATTCAGAAGCACTTTAAAATGAAATAGATGAATCGATGCTAACAAAACTCGAGGAACTGAAAAAATTGGAAGATATCTCACATTTTTGTAGCTTCAAATTGCCCCAGTGTTAGAGTAAGAAAAAGTCGAATGGCTGAACCATTGTTGTAAGGTTGTACAAAGGTGCATGAGGCTATATAACTGTTTACATATAAAATTAATAAATTCAATAATTAATTGACACATAGCCAAAAATGACAATTATTGGCACAAGCTTGTCAATGAAATTACACTGGATTAACGAAATACAACGATGTCGTTTTGTTTCTCAAGTTGAAAAGTAGTTATTGGCAGTTACGGGCCATTGCCACTATGTAAATAGATTTCGAAGCCATGACTTTAACTGCTAAGTGTATAAAGTCCACGTGTAAACTTGTGATGCAAAACGAGTAGCAGTTAGAACACGTGGATTACATCTTGAGGAGCAGTTATTCCCTTAGAATGTGATCATTCGGATTAATTCAAGCAACGGTGCAGATTTAAGGCAAAGTTGTTGGAAGAAGATTAACAAGAATTCAAATTCAGACGTGAAGGAGGGAAGAAACTGCCAATTCAAATTATAAAGGATGGAGTTCGAAGCAAGCCAAGTTCAAATTCATTGAGCGGGAAGTTCAACTAACAAGCAGCGTCTATAAATAGAAGAGATTGAAGAGTAAAAACCCCGGATAAATCTTCAACAAACAACTATCAAACAAATGATGCTTGGTTTGTTCATTGGCAAGTAGTTTTAGGATTTCGAATCCAGTTTGAAGTAGTGTAGGAAGTAGATTAGGAAGTAGTTAGGATTAATTTTGGTTGTTCTTGTAACAATCATCTGTTCGAAGTTCTCAGTACCTTGTATTTGAAGTTGAAGGCAATTTCGAAGTAAGTTTACCTTTGATTTGTTAATCGAAGTATCTTGTTTCTTTGTTTGTTCTTTAATTTTCTAAGTAGATTGGTTTGCATTTCTTCATTTTTTGAAAGAAAAATCCTCTTAATTGAGGTATTTGAACCATTAAAACATAATCGCCTGATTATATTTGGTTTTTCCAAAGTTAATCTGAGGGAGGAGATTGAAACTCTCTCTGGCACGCTCGCACTCGATTATTTTGTTATAAAGAAGTAAAAGAACCACTAACAATAACAAATAGAAGTAAACTGGGCTCAGAATTAAAAAAATCCATCCACAAGGGTCAAATTGGCTGCAACTAAAGCTGCCCCGCCAAGTAACTATCTTCATTAATATTTGATTTGCTTCATCATCGCCCAATCAAAAGTCAAGAACCATTTAGGACACAATTTTAGCACCACTTTCAAACCAATTGAGCATTTATAATGGACACAATTAGGACACATAAAAGACACAAAATATGTGTCCTACAGAACAACCACATTGCAAGTCACCAAACTAGCTGCCAAGGTAAGTACTTCACTAGCAGGTGCAACAGCAACATAAATACACAAGGCTGTCCTTCACAGATTTATGAAGGCGCAAAACGGCTTGGAGTACAGCATTGAAATGCCTGCTTATTGTTTCAGTCGATCTCCAAAACTGATGTTTGGTACGCCTTTGCTTTGTATGGTGTGCAAGGATCCACAAGAAAATAGCTACTCTGTCCTCAAGACATACAAAGCGCGAGTCCCCTAACCCAACACTTCGGACTAAACAACACAATCTAAAAAATGTACGCCGATTTACCCCCAACTGCTTGTGGCATTCAACCTCATTACCGTTTACTAGCCTATTGACTGCATTTAGTTGGGTCTGGTAGAAGTCAGGATTCTGGGCAGAGTCTGGACGGAGATATTGTGCCAAGGATTGGATGAATAAGTACAGTCGAAACACACCCATTGCAGCATGAATGAAGGTGGATAATGCAATGAATGCCTCTTGCTCTTCTCTTCTCCTTAATTGTTTTCTGTTTAATCTTGCCATCCTAAAAGGCTACAAGGGGTTTGATGAGTACGATATCAAACAAACACAATGAAATTTTCTTTTTACGGTTTTCTCCATGTCAAAGTATAAGAACTTAGTAGGTTGTACGGCTTTAATCTTGTTCGTCTAACCCCTACTTGGACCCATGAAGCATTTTTTTTCAAACCAATTAAAACTAGAAACAATTACTAAGGTTCTGTTTTCCTCTGGGTTTTTCTGGGTTTTTTATAAGGGTTTGAAGGCCTTTTTTGGCCACAAACAAATACACAAAATAAACCTATGTTAACAGTTGGTTTTTGTAAATTTACAAACCAAAATAAATAAATAAAATTTCAATAACAAACCCTAACAAATCAAACAACATTAAAGATCAACAAACTCAGCAACAAAGCCCTACAAAATCGACAAAATACAGTACACAAACCGACATCAATTTATTTGAAATCTGTTAACACTGTTTAACATACCCTAATCTGTAAGAAAAATCAGTAACAAACCCAAGAAAAATCAGTAAGAAACCCAAGATCGAAAACCCTAGAAAAATCAGTAAAAACCCTAGAAAAATCGATACAAATGCAGTATACAAATCCTAGATCGAAAACCTTCCAAATCAAACCACGTAGATCGAAAATATAAGTACAAAAATCATTAATCTTGGTCGAAAACTTCCATACCTGATGTTCACACCAGATCGCAAGAAAATCGCCCCAGAATCGCATAGAAAACCCTTCTCTGTTCGATCTCACCCACAGCAACAGAGATGGCGGTGTGAGGGTTGGTAAAGGGGATAAGGAGGGTTAAATCCGTCAAAATTGTACCCCTCCACAGCCGAATAATTTTTGGGTAGCCCCAGGGGTGCCCAAAAGTTATGTGGGAGAAGAGCTCGCGAGCGTGAAAACGAAAGGGGGGGGGAAGAATTATCAGGGACGAGTTTGGTTTGCCAAACAAGGGGAAAGGCGTGGACCCCTCCAAAATGAGGGGTGAAAACTTATAAGGTGCCTCCCCCCCCCCCCCCCCCAGCTAAACAGGGCCTTACTTCCATCCACCAAACGACCTAGACAACAGGGGTTGTATATAGTGTTTGAGAAATATGTGCATCACACACTTCGTATGTTTTTTATGTTAACAAAAATGATAAAAAAAAAGTGAATATAAGAAGTCAAAAAATCAATCTCTCCTTACTTTTGGGGTCACTCATCTCTGCCACTTCCCGACCACTCTTGTCTCACACGTGTGTGGACTCCAAGTCTTCACACATGTATTGAGCTCCACTGCATATGAGAGGAGTGATCGGGAAGTGACCGAGCGGAGTGTCTGTAGCATTATTGCTTGCGTTTTGCTCTCATGCATCAAAAGTAAAAAATGCATTTTGTGGGAGAGTATTCACTGGTTAAAGAATCTCTTTCCCAGTAAGTTGCGACTCCAAGAATTTTTACCAAGGTGTTCAAGAATTATCTTGATGGAATTAGTTTAACTAACCATATACACGAATTTTCGCATACTAATAGTCTGAATCAAATGGTATGAAAATCCATAATATGTCCCTTTTGCATGGTCTTGGTGAATTAGACCGACTCATAAATACATTAGACTTTTTATAGGAAATTATGTTGCGAATATGCTCGCACAGATCTTTTTGGATATATTTTCTCTTTTTTTTTTTTTTAGATATATAAAGTTGATTGTTTTTAATAGAGAAGCCGAATCACAATATCGATACCAATAGGTACTTTTTGCTTTCTCTATTTTTAAAATTTTTGTCACTAGGCGTGTATACTTTGTTTTGAAGTAATGTATTACGTATTTAACTGTAAATTATTTGGATTGATGAGCGTCATAGTAAAAGACTAAGAGTTCCAACAAAACCCCTAATAAAATTATATGTACCGTAAAAAAAATAGAAGATTTCAAGATGTTCAGTTGACCAAATATGAGAAGTTATGAAGCAGGCTATAAGCTTTAATTTATTTGTTTATATTAGATCGATTGTGGGTTGATATTTTGAGCTAGGTATTCAAATTTTTTTTAATTGGGTGTTCAAATTTTTATGGGTAGGGTGTTCAACTACTTTTGGGTTGGGTGTTCAAAAAAGGACTAAACTAAAATAAAAGTAAAAATGGTACATATATTCTAACAAAAAAATTATTTAGAATGTTCGTGTGACCACCCTACCACAACGACAGAGCCGGCTATGTTCCCAATTTTGTTTTCTTTAAAATGGGAGAAGAAAACCAGGTATCTAAACAACTACTGTTAGAGGATATATATGAGGTTGCTTTATTCACGGAGGGCCCTAAAAAGAGGCTATTTACGAAAGTCTCAAAAGAGGCTCCATTGATACCTCGTTACAATTATCTGAACCGGTCATCTTGTAGGGCCCGCAAAGTAGTGTATATATGCAAAAAAAAATCAGCTTGACTCGGCATGGATAGGTTTGCCAAAAATTGAATTTTGGTGAAAAAAACAACGGCTTGGATCATTTCAAAATTTTGCGGGGGATTTTTATATTTTTGTCCTTATTTAATTCTTTAAATATTTTTGTTAGTGTTGCGTGAAACATTTGTGGATTATTGATTTGTCTCTACAAGAGAAATCAAAATACGTAGTAAAAATTACTGCAAAAATTCCATGGTTTTTATGTAGAGAACATGGAAGATGCTTTCAGTACGTTCAAACTTGGTTATGTCAGTATCTTCTAGCTTGTTTTCTTAATGATGTCATATTATTTGCCGCCAATGGTGCTTGAAACTCCGAAAAAAGCTTGCGACAATTAAACAAGTACCCTTCAACCCCCCCAATTCTGTCATCTTTCCACGGGGGTGCTGTCATATCCAAGAACAAATTAAGATGACACAATCACATTCAACCCTTTTCCTAATTGTGGTACCCAAATGACTTTCTAAAACCAAGAAACATGCCAAAACTCCATAACAAACTATGTCCTCATGTCCCGACCCCTATCTCTATACTTTGTACATGCACCAGTACACCACCCAAATTGTTATAGTAAATATTGAGATATAGAAAGGCAATAGTCGCGGCGTAACAGTATCCAAAGCAATAAATGATGATGGGTAGTCGAGCAGTAGCGGTTGTGAATTTTTAAAAGCTACTTAATCGGCCGTAGCGGTCCAGTATTAGACATAGTTATCGTGAATCTGTCAGGGAATCGGATATTCATTGATACGTGACGGGATCGACTGATATACATCCATTAAAATTTTAGACTCCCTGATATATAGTGCCAAAGGAAACACGATACCTAGCAGCCGATGTTCAAAACTTTGACACTATATCCAGGGGCATACCCAAGGGGTGTAAGGGGGTGTTTGGCCCATGTACTCCCCCTAATTTTCTTCCTATTTGTAGTACATTTTTAGATTTTTTGTCGTAAAATTATTGAAAAGTGGTCCCTGCAAATCATGCCAAATCGGTAATCATGTGTCCGCACTTGACTATATCCTCAAACCACTATAAACAGGGGCGGAGCCACATGGAGACAAGAGGGGTCAGTTGACCCCCCTGACCCCCAAATTTCTATAGGGATTTTACTAGTATATCTCACAAAATTGCTAATTGACCCCTCTTTGATTTTTTTTTTTGCCCCCCCTGAACCAAAATCCTTGCACCCCCCTGAACGAGTCTAATTCTTGCCCCCCCTGAACCAAAATCCTGGCTCCGCCCCTGACTATAAATACCCCTAAGCATACCTACAATCCAGGCTATCCAGCAACAGAGTACTAATTCCACACTAGACAGATAAACATGAAGCAGGGAGCAGTAGTTATCACGTTGTTGGTGGTATTAGCCGTGGTTCAGTTCACGGCGAGGCCAAGCGCCGCTGCCATCACATGTACCGATATCGATGCGGCACTCGCGCCCTGCATCCCATACCTGACCCGGCTCGGCAACCCGTCCCGTCCGTGCTGTGACGGAATGCAAAGGATAAAGAGCATGATACCGACCAAGCCGGACAGGCAAATGGCGTGCAACTGCGTCAAGGAAACCGCGGGTCGGTACCAGACCATTAGGGACGACGCGGCGGCTGCACTTCCGGTGAAATGTGGGGTTTCGTTTGGGGTCCCTATCTCCCGCAACACCGACTGCAGCAGGTAATTTAAGTCGAAGGTGCACGTAAGTTGATCAAAATGTCATAAACAAAAATGGAATATCTATCAAAGCTAGCTTTCTTGTCCACTCATATGCTCTAGTTTCTCTACTTAAAAGTATTTATTTGTTTGATTTGACCAATAATGCATGAATATAAACTTTAACATATATGTAAACCATGCTACTATAGTCATGTCATACTCTGTGTGGAGAAGAATTTGGTTGCCGGGTAGGGCTGACGTGGTGTCAAGCGCGCATCTCGACCCAGATTTCTCCTAATTCTTTCCCTCTCTCGGTCTCCCATTTCTCTCTTGAAAATCTAGACCATTTAAAACACTTTTAAACGGCCAGGATACACTCTATGCACCACATCACCCTTGCTCGCTCGGCACTCAAATTCTTCTCCTTTGTGGGATGATGATATATTCGAAGTATATTTAACCCGGGTCGTATAAAATTTTAGTTAAGCACCAAATATGTAGTTTTCATGAATAAATATTTAATTCGATATTTATATCTGGTCAAATAATCGGGCAGTAAATATGTTTATAAAAATGTAGGAAACTATGGATTTGGATATTTGGCTGACTTTTTTTTTTTTTTCTTTTCTTTTTCTTTTTCGCAGGGTTTAAGGTGGATATCAAAAGAGTGGAAAATAAATTAGGGAGCTTTGGTTATAACTTATAGCCATCTCCTTAGAGAGTATATATATGTAAAAAGTTTATGGTGGAAAATAAATTGTCTACTATGCTTGTCCTTATGAATACAAATGTTACATGCGCTGAACTTACGGTGCTTGTTTTACATCGTTTTTTTCCCCTTAATTTTTGTAAAGTTGTGATTTATCTCTCATAAATAGACTAAATAGTGTTATTTCACAAAGGAAAAAAAAAAACCTAGAATAAATGGGTATGGTTGACATTTATAGAAAATGGAAAAAAGGGTCAGCCCAGCCCAAAGAAACAAGTTTCTGCTGTTTAAAAATAAAAAATATAGGTGGAAGAACATGTAATTTACTAGTAATAAATTTTTTTTCCCTTGGCCAAAAAACTATTTTATCAGATGTTCCCGAAGATGGAAAATTTTAACTTTGTTACAACCTAAGTCATAATGCGTGCGTGCGCAGACAAGAGCAATTTTTCTTTACTCGTTTATAATAGGATCCAAACTCCAAAGAGGTTCCATTTTGACGAATCTGATAGTTTATTTTTAGAAAATTATTCAATCCTTTGTGTAAAATTAGATATCAAAATATTTACCCCCAAAAAACGAAATTAGAGATCAAAATTTGAAAAAAAAAAAGTGTGATGCAATAAAACTCGTATCAATAAAGGATTGAACTGGTTATTTTTCAGGTAAATAATTCAAAATCAAATCCAATAAATTATACAATGAAATTGATCAAAATGGGATCCTCTTTGAACCTTGATATCTATACAAAACTCCACACAAGAAATGATTATTCAGTGCTCACCAGGAGTTTTGTTTTTATCATCACACATTTATGTGAGATTCATACACTTAGTCCCACTACTCGCAAAAATATGTAGACAGAGGCTTTTGGAGATCAACCACGTGGAAGTAATTAATAATTTTCCCCACACAAGCCAAGCTATTTAGCCGAAACCTTTTTCGCATTTGGGCCCGACACATACTAATATGTAGTGGACAAGGGTATGTGGCACAACGGATTTTTAGTTCCCCACCACAACGTAAATACGGCACAAAATTAAATAAGCACAGAAAAAAAATAACAAGAATTTACGTGGTTCGGTCCTTATACCTACTCTGCGGATAAAATAGAATTACCACATTGCTCTTGAGTCTTTAGTATCCTTCACACCTTCTTTACTTAATAAAGATAAAATGCAGTCGATTTCTATGACTCCCAAAAATTCCATGGTAACAACTTGACAACATTCTACCACCTCACCAGTCAAATAAAAAAATTTAAAAAAAAACAAAGAAAATTGCAAAAATGTCTAGACCTGATTCAACCATAAGCCTTGAGTGGAGCAAGTAAATCGAAAAGAGAGAAAATTCTCAACACTCGGATTCGTGAGGCTATAGAGAGACAGTAAACCAAACCAAATCAAACTGAACCAGTGAACCTTATGTTCCAGAGAGAGAGAGAGAGTACTAAAATTAATCAAAATCTACTAATGTTACATGATTGAAACACTTTCTATATGGATAAACCAGCTAGTATACAAATTAAGTCTCACCTAAGTAAAAAGTAAGGGTCAAAACCATCCCAGCTCGGCCCATCTCCTATGCATTTTTCTATCAAATTTCCAGAAGAGGTATCAACTATTTTCTCATGTGACTTGACTACTAACAAATACAGGTTCAAAATCAAAGGGTTTCTAAGAAATGGATTGATAAATTCTCCAAGTCCAACAACATCAGCAAGTAGAGACTTACCATTTTCAGCAGATTCCCCGGCAAAAATGCAGTTGGACAAGGCATAGAATCCCAGCAAATTAGCATATAGTGGTAAAAATGCATCCTTATGATTACCCACACTCCCGATCCAATCAACGCCTCCCTGTTTATCAACATAATTCTTGGCAAATGTTATCAACTGATCATAAAATCTCCTCCTCCATATGAATAAGAAATTCCTTGCTCCAAATTTGTCGGAAAAATCAACTGCCATTGATTTAGAAATCGGAAGCTTCTCCAAATGAGAACAACAAATTTGACAGATCAACAACTGTTCTTCGTGGTGATTATCAATCTCCTTGTCAAAAACACGTCTCACAAGATCTCCTGCGGATATGACACAGCTTGCTGCATCTAAAACCCACTGGGAAAGATAATTGAAGTACTCGAGCCAATTACCAAAGATTGAAGATAGATGCTCAAAACTCAGCTCAATCACTTTCTCCACTTGTGCGTTTTCCCCAGATTTTTTGGAACCAAAGCACTTCTGCACATCTACAGCAAGCTTCCTTCTGAGCTCGACATCCTCATCCTCTAGAAGCTTGATGCATGTGAACCATATGGCAAGTATTTTATGTGCATATATATTAACAGCTCTCTCTGGCTCAAAACAGGGAGATGGATTTTGAGATGCAATTTGACCATTAACGACCAAAGAGCCAATAAACTCACCTTTTTCCAGCAAACCAGAAGCCACAAGAGATTCTGCAGCTGCCTTTCGCATGTTTGCAGGCTCCGATGAGGCACTATGTTGTTCAATTAGGCTGACATAATAAGCAAGGGAATCATACAGGTGGGCCAGTCTCCCCGATGAGTCGGACTTACTTGATTCGGCTGTTCTCTTCAATTCTCCTTTCGAAATAACGGAGATTGTAAGTAAATCGGCAATACGCTTCACACATATTCCCATACAACAGACTAGTGTCTCACGAGTCTTCGCATGCCTTGTAAGCCCGTATAAAGAAACCAAATTTTCCCAAAACTGTAACACTGAATCACAATCCATATCACCCACATAGACAGTTTCCGCACACTGTTTGCTTCCTTTTTCCTTAAATTGCAGCAAGTTCCAGGCAAAAATAATTCTTAGAATGTAGTACATACATTTGTGGTTCTTCTCCGCCGCTAAGAGCTTCAACAATAATTCCTGAAGGTTAGTATTGATCCAGTGTGCAATGCTTATCTTAATCTCAGATAGACCACTAGCCTCCTTACTAGATTCCATTGCTTTCAGAAATAGAAGAAGCCACTTCAATGTTGCAATTCGAACTTCATATGATTCATCTGACAGAGAAAGTACAAATGTCTGCTGAAATCTGAAAGAGGCATTCTCCATGTCAGGAATCACTTCCAAGTGCGAAACGGGAGAAGCGAATTTGTGCTGTGTCAGGAAATCATCTTCAGTTACTTCTTTAGATGTTTGGCAAACACAATTGAAGTAGGAAATTGCTGCTTGTTTGCGAAGTTCCACAACACTTGGATCATAATATGATAGTCGAGTAGCTTCTACATTCAAGCATTCTGAAGATAACTCCCAGACTAGATTCCAAACGGAACTAATATTTTCACTTATGGGGCATGTTTTCACGACACTGAGCGCTTTATCTAGCACCTTTAAGAAAGCACAGTTGATGGTGGGGCAGGGGCACAATTTGGGTTTTCCAACCCAAGAACGTGGAACAAGGACCTGGATCAAGTCCCTGATAAGCAGATCTCTCTTAGCAAAATCAGTGAGATTCTTACAATTGGTTTCCAAAAGAGAGCTCAACTGCAAGAGGGTTCCATGAATTGAATTAAACGAAACATCGGGCTTTTGGTCATTCATGTTAACTGGAACTGAAATCACTTGGTTCTCTCTACAAGGCAATTCAGAGGCAATATCAAGAAGGACGACTGGAAGTTTCTCATTAGAAACCAGTCCTGTTAAAGCTCTTGATGCAAGAACGCGAACTCGAAGATTGCTTTGGATAGAGCATCTTCTGATAAATGGCATGAATAGAAAAGGGTCCAGGGTGTCTCCAGCTTCACTTGCAATTGTTGAAGGCTTGAGCCGTGATAAAAGAATCAGCATGGGGCACAAGCTTGGGTGCACTACTTTTGCCAGGTTGGATTCTGGATGTTGGGGAGGCGTATCATTAAGCAACTCAGTCGCAACTCTCAGTTCATTCAATAAGAAAGGATGCAGTGATGGATACCTTCAGACAGAAAAGGCCCAACCAATTCTTAATTAAAAGTACGGGGAAAAGAAAAGGAAGCATCATATCTCAATAGAATAAGCTTGAACACATGATGCATGAAAAGTCAAAATCCGGAATCAAAGTTAACATCTTAGACCAATTTCTGAAGCAACATTCAAACTCAATGGAAGGGAACTACTACCATCACCAGGCCATTGAGCACACAATGCAACTTTCTTTCCGTTTCTTCCTTTCAATTTCAGAAAATTTTAACCCAGAAAGAGTTTGCCTGCCAGTGTGTTCTTGCAAAAAAACGAAAATAGTCCTCAATCCTCATGAGTTGCAAGCATTACTAATACTAAAATAGTTGCCTGTCATTTAAAAACCAATAGTGATCTCAGGAAGAAATTACGAGTTCTTGATAAAGAGAACTCCCACCTTATTCATTTTTGCGGAAATTCCCAATAAGCACTACTTTTCAAACAAGATTGTCATTGAGTCCTATTAAATTTCCATGTGGACAACCAAGAATATGGTTGATAACTTGTTCCATTAGATTTAAGTCTACACAACGGTATGTTTAATGCAATTTTTCTTCTTGTGGAAATATGAATTACATTGTTAAGAAGAATTTTAATTCACTTAAATCATATTGATACAATTTAGCAAAAAAGTAAAATCATTTCAATGCATTCACAAAAATTAAAAACTTCTCTGACTAACTGGAGTCTGAACAATAAAATCTGAAGAGCTATCCATAAGATTCACATTTTCTACTTTTGCTGAGTAAGATTTATCATTTTCTAATGTCTCACCTTTGAATGCTATGTGAATTTGCTACGGTATCATTCCCATAGCTCTTAGGATGGAATATTAATCATTTTACCACAGTGCCTTGTCAAATATGTAAATATGAATGTTATCCATGGTATAAAACGAAAGTTACATGTGACTATTATGTCAAAGTTCTTTTTATAAATTTGTTAATGATTAACCAAACCAAACCGAGTCTTACCCAATCTATTGGGGTCGGCTACATGAATCCTTTTCCTTGTTCACTTAGACCTAGTAGACTCAAATCTTTGCACACTACCGCATCTAATGTCAATTTGGGTATTCCCCTCCCCGGAGCATTGCTACCCAAAGCTATCCTATCCGCGCTCTTAATTACTGCTCCGCTGGTCTACAATAGATGTGCCCAAATCACCTTAGCCTATTTTCCCTCAACTTCTCCCCTATCGGTACTACACCTAACATCTCGCGGACTGTTTCATTTCTAATCATGTCTCATCTAGTCTTACCACACATCCACCTCAACATTCTCATTTCTGATACACTTATCTTGTTTACCTTCTATTTCTTAATAGGCCAGCATTCTATCCCATAAAGCATCGCTAGTCTTATGGCAATTCTGTAGGATTTTTCCTTCAATTTTGTGGGTACCCTCTTATCACATAGTACACCAGTTGCGCTTCCCCACTTGAGCCACCCCACTTGGATCCTATGGGGTCACATCATCTGCAATCGCTCCATCTTGACTAATAATAAAGCCAAAATACCTAAAATGGTCACTCTTAGGTATCTCCTAGTCTTGAATCATCACTCTTTCTTCGTACGCACTTCTGGTAACACTAAACTTGCAAACCATATACTCAATTTTACTCCTACTTATCCGAAAGCCCTTAGACTCTAATGCTTCCCGCCAAATTTCTAATTTAGTATTAACACCGCTAGGAGTTTCATCTACAAAAACAATATCATCTGCAAACAGCATACACCATGGAATATCCTCCTGAATCTATCTAGTCAATTCATCCATAACTAAGGCGAAAAGCTACGGGCTCAAGGCTGACCCTTGGTGCAATCCTACTGTGATGAAATTCACTCGTTTCCCCTGCTGGTGATCTAATGGCAGTGACGGCACCTTCATACATGTCTCTAACCACATCGATATACCCTTTGGTTACTCCCTTTCTCTCCAAAACCCACCATATAATGTCGCTAGGCACCCTATCATAAGCCTTTTCTAGGTCTATGAAAACCATATGGAGATCTTTCTTCGTTGACCTGTGTTTTTCTACCAATCTTCTTAGTAGGTATATAGCTTCCATGGTCGATCTCCTAGGCATGAACCTAAACTGTTTCTCCAACACCATAGTCACCATCCTCAATTGATGCTCAATAACTCTTTCTCACAACTTCATCGTATGACTCATCAACTTAATACCTCTATAGTTGTTGCAACATCGACTATCTCATTTATTCTAGTAGATAGGTACTAAGGTACTCCTCCATTCATCGGGCATCCTCCTATATAAAATTATCTTGTTGAACAACTTTGTCAACCAAGTCACTCCCAAGTCACCTAGGCTTTTCCGCACTTCAATAGGGATACCATCTGGTCCTAAGGCCCTACCTGGTTTCATCCTCTTCAAAGCCTTGGCCTCTTCGGACTTTTGTATCCTCCTATAGAACTCGTATTCTATTTTCCTGCTAGGAACATCAACTTCCTCCTCACCAAATCCTCCTTCATGTTTCTCATTTAACAACTTCTCAAAATATGTCTTCCATCTATCCTTGATCTCCTCATCTTTCACCAACACCACCGGATCTCCTCATCTTTCACCAATACCACAAAATCGCTACCTTTTATACACTTGACTTGACAGAAGTCTCTAGCTTTCCTTTCTCTCAGCTTAGCGAGTTTATAGATATTCTTTTCTCCATCTTTACTATCGAGTCTAGCGTAGAAATCCTCATAGGCTCTTAACTTAGCCTCCCTAACGGCTTTCTTAGCTTCCTTGTTAGGATGCTTGTAACTCTGAAAATTTTCCACATCCCAATCCTTTTGCCACTTTTTAAAACATTCCTTCTTGGCTTTTACCGTTGTTTAAACCTCGTCATTCCACCACTATGTCTCCTTAGAAATTGGACCTTCCCCTTTTGACTCCCCAAGAACTTCTTTTGATATTATTCTAATACCGTTAGTCATTGTCTTCCACATACTATCACTATCGCCATCCATCCCCACTCCATTTCTTGGGACATCCATTCCTTGAACCCCTCTAGTTTCTCCCCTCTTAGGAACTGCCATTTAGTCTGTGGGCTTCTAGTTTCCTTTGTCGTGTCTATTATTCCCCTTGAGACCGATATCTAACACCAAAACTCTATGTTGTGCCACTAGACACTCTCCGGGAATGACCTTGCAATCCTTACATAACAAGCGATCTGCATCACTAGCAAGAAAGTAGTTGATTTGGCTTCTATTGGCTCTGCTCTTAAAGGTAATCAAACGTTCCCCATGCTTCCTTTAGAAAGTATTCCCAACTATAAGGTCAAAAGCTATTGCGAAATCCAAAATCCTCCAACCACCTTCATTTAGGTCTCCAAATCCAAATCCACCATGTACCTTCTCATACCCTTGCTTCTGCACTCCCACATGACCACTGAAATCGCCTCCTATAAATAGCTTCTCCCTAAAAGGTATCCATTGAACCATGTCATCCATCTGCTCCCAAAATTTCTTTTTAGTAAGATCATCCAAGCCTACTTGCGGCGCGTAAGCACTAATAATATTAATTATGCTCTCTCCAATCACAAGCTTAACTAAAATAATCCAATCTCCTTTCCTCGTGACTATGACTACAGAATCCTTAAGGTGCTTATCTACTACGATGCCTACCCCATTTCTATGTCTATCCTCACCCATATAACAAAGATTACACCCTGTATCCTCTCTCTCTAGCCTTCTCCCCTACCCACTTGGTCTCCTAAAGGCAAGCTATACTAATCCTCCTCCTAATCATGGTATCAACTAGCTCCCTAGTCTTACCCGTTTAAAACCCTATATTCCAAGTTGCTAAGCGGATCATATAGTCCTAGGCTAGCTTCTTTACCCGCGCTTGTCCAGGCACGCGCGGGAACCCTTGCTCACTTATCACCACACCCGGGCGCCGGTGTGGCGCCCCTTGCTCATTTTTCGAACGTCATTTTGTTTGATAATTGGATTCATTTTTAATTTTATACAACCAAATGTAATGTTAACTAGACTAAAATTGTTGCAAAAACTAACTAATAAAATTTGTGAAGAGGTAAATTTCAAACAAAACACATCATTAAAGAGACTTGAGTATATTGGAACAATTTATAAAAAATAGGACTTAAATTTGCCGATGCATCATATTGAGTATATTGGAACAAACGCATCATATTGACATTTGCTGATGCTTGATACCAATCTTGAGGGGAAAATGATGCTTATTGAGAATTATTCCTCTTTTTTTTTTCTTTTATCCTACAGCAAGCCAATTCACAATAGTAACACATACAAATAGCAGCATTTTGCTAATTATTGAAATCATCACAGATTGTGTTAGACTGTTTCACTTACACTAGACATAAAAAGAAACATTTTAGTCATTCCATATCCTTAAACATCATACGTCCAAAGAAAAGTAAGAACGACAATCATAGAATCAGGCAATCATTTAAAACTTCACCAGTTAGTTTCAGGAAGCTCATGGATATGATTCATGATGTGATAAGTTACCTAAAATTTTGTCTGAAATTGCAAGGAGAAAAGATAAGGAAGCACACCTGTGAAAAAACTCAAGTCCAGTTAATGCACGCCGTGCAGATTCTCGTTTCTGTACATTAAGAAATCCAATCATGCGACGAACCAAAGCAGTGTATGCGAGGCAGGCACTGTTCCGGACCTCCCAATAGGAAGAAGAGAAAGAACGTATGGAGATTATTAATGCCTCAGCAGAAAAGCCTGATGTATCGGTTGCTAGATTGGTATCATTGAAAGCAGCTCTGAGAACATTAAATGCATGCACAGTGGGTACGACACCCTCATCGCGAATCTTTGAGGTACTTCCGTTAACATCCATCTCAGGAGACAGTGAACAAACTGTTGGTTGGCTTGACTTAATAGGCAAACTATTACATAAGTCACTGTTTGGGGTGTTTACATCAGTTGGATCCAGCAACGACCCCTTGGCTAAATCTATCAGCCACCGCAGTGCCCTTGGGAGGAGCCTCTTTGGTGTACCTTCTGGCTCTGAAAGAAAAAGAGCGGTGAATGCTGCTGGAATACCTGCACTTCTCCTCAATAAATCATCTACAGTTTGTTCCTTGGCCACAGTTCTTTCCATAAGTTGTTCCATCCAAGATTCTGTCAACTTACAAAGTCTGACAAAAACGAGACAAAATTATAACTGGACTTAGATTAACAATGTGCTTATATAACTCTGCATACCGGTTTATCGTGACTGACTGCGACGAGCTAAATTTACTAGTACAAATTAGGAAATCATTTCTAGTTGCTACCAGTGCAATAGAAGGTAAAAGGAAATGTCTTTGTCTAAAACAAATTTTAGAGAGTTTCAACTACTTTAAACATTAAAACATGGAAGGCATGGAAACAATCTAGACAAGCAACAAAATAGTGTTGTGTCCAATCTCCAAACCTGCATCACCTTAGAAGAAACACACACACACACACACACAAAAGTACAGATCTACTTGTAAGGATACAATTCAACTTATGACTCAACACCAGATTCAACTTATGACTCAACACCACAAACTCTAAGCAGTTACCCCATTCATAATTCAACACTGTTGCACCAATAGGTTCAAGTTCCAACATATGTATGCCATCAAAAGACCAGGATCAAATGTAAGTCCCTTGTGGAAAATCATGTAAGTCCCTTGTGGAAAATCGAGGAAATTATAAGTTCATCAAAAGAGCAATTTCCGGGCCAATCTACTAAACTATATATCTTTAATTTTCTTTTGGCAAGTTATACGGCTTGTGTTATTAATTTGAAACAGGACTACATGAAACAAATAGAATGCTATTCATTATACCTTGGATCATTGGAACAGAGTAAACGGTTGCAAAGAGCTGTAAATCCAGCTCTCGTCTTATCAATTGCACCATTGTGCTTCATTTTTAGGAGGACTTCCAAGAAGTGGTTCCCAATTGTCTCAAGTTGTTTAAGGTCAAGCACTAAATCAGATGCCATAATTGGAGCACCGGCAGCATCAGGAAAAAGATCCCCAGAGTCAGATGAGTCTGACGTAGGCAATGGAACTTTTCTTATGATTGTTCCTAGGAGAAGACTCACCTGGAAACACAAAAGGTAACCCCAAATGTAATCAAAAATTCTACACACAATGACGAAATAACTTCTTCTTTCACCAACACTATTTGCCTAATTGGTGATAGCCTCATGAAAGCCTCTTTGTCTTTCACGTTCATTAGCAACAACCAAGCAAAAGAAAAAAAATGTTTTAAGTACCTCTTTCATTGCTAACCAGCAACCAACCATGATAACCTGTTCTGACTGTCTTGTATCCCTTGCAAGTTTTGAGTTTTTAACCTCATGTACAGATGCAGACTCCGAAACATCCATGTCAGCAGGAAACTCAGCTAAAAAGGCATCATCCTCGACAATATCATCCATGTCTTCAGGCAAGTACCAAGCATCAGCAGAAACCACCCAAAGGGCCTGTGAAGTTATTCGCATGACCAATTCCAAGAGATTCTCTAGCGCAAATCTCATCTCAGAAAGACTAGACAAGACTTCGTTTGAATTCCAGTCCAACTCCTCAAACGTGTAACGAAGGGTAAGCAATACACCATGAACAAAGCTTTTCTTGCACGCTTCAGAAAGATCTCTCTCGCCCTCCTCAACAGCAATGTGCAACCAATCAATGAGAGACCTCACATATACTATTGCAGGAGAGGTAGACGTGGAATTTTGAGTATCTCCATTCAGAAGTTTGGTCTCTAAATGAAAGGATACAATATTACAAGAAGGTCTGACCATCCACCCAAGTTCCAAAACATACTTCCTAAGTATGAGCCTCATAGTTAGAGCTCCAGCATCGCTTTCTCTAACACGAGGACTGCAAACTAATTGCTTGGCCCACGTAATTAGTCTTTGGACAATGTCTTGACTACAAATGCCAGGTAGTGGAGTAGGAAAATGTAGCAGAATGCGGAATGAATTTTCTCTCAGCCGATCCCAACTATCAACAATAGAACCAACTAACAGCAAAGTCGAATCAGGTGAAGTAAACCCTTTACTGTAAGGACAGAGACTGGGATCAGAAGGAATGGGCTCACATTTTTCTGGTGAAGGAGGTAAAATAGACCAGACATTAATCATTATCAAAATGAGCTCCATGGCCATTATTTTTCTTTCATATGGAGCAGAAGGATAGCATGAGAAAAACAGAAAGGAACTCATCCACCTAATGAAGAAAAAGAGATCCTCTGCTTTGTGAACTTCAGTTTCATCAGTTCTTTTACATGGAGAAACTACCTTACTGTGACAGTAGGCAAGAGGTTGCCACCTTCCCTGCTTCATTTGTTTCTCTAGGGCGGTCCGCACGCGAGAGAAGAACTTTCTGAACAAGCTGGCCCACTTCATTTGAAAAGCTGTTGAGCAACATCTCATGTTCAATGGCACTGCTTCTTTCATCAGACTAAGTTCTAAACTTGATGGCAAACTTGACGTCTTTGGGTTTGAAAATAGAGACTCTGCTGCATCTATACGAAGTGACTCATCAACATGAGTGAGTGCTATTGCCAGCCACTCAGCCAGGACTGTAATCTTTATACCCTTTATAGAGAAAGCAGCATAGCAACCAATCTTGTCCACTCTATGGCCTTCCCCTTCCTCAGGTACTAACAAATTCTCAAACCAATCAATGTCCCCTTCAATCAGAGCAAGAAAGCGGGACACCTTGAGCAATGAGACCAAAATGGCAACTTTTTGTTCGACTCTCAGAGACATATTTAAACAACTGAGCTCGGGATGAACAAGTACAGTCTCTTCTCCACCTTGCCCTACGGAAATGATCGCAAGCATGGGAAAGATGGCATCCACATCCAACTCAAGTATCACCGGCAAAGCATAGGTGTTCAAATTCGTCCGGAGCTTTGGGACTCCAGAAGCAAGACCAAACAAAAATGGAGGTAAACAATGGCCTCTGTATTTTGCATAACCACTTTCAATACCATCACTGCTCCAACATTCATCACGCAAGCACTCCAAGAAACACTTCAAGAATGTTGTGGCAGCACAGCAAACATCGTCATCGATGTAAGCCTGTGCAGTTTCAAGCAACAAGTCAGGGCTCATATCCAAAATATTCTTTGCTCCCAACCTCTTGGTTAGAGAAGCTAAAGGAACATATCTTCCCTTGCAACGTGGGCCCATGCGGAGAAGATCTGATGCAATTCTCCGCAAGGACGACTTGATTCTATCACTACCCTCTGACCAATGGAGGGTAGACTGGATGTCTAAGAAGAGATCAAAAATAAGATGTACTTGTTTGACAGTTTGACTAAGAGGATCTTCCAGATTATTCCAGATGATTCTAAGTATACGGGCGCCCATGTCCTCGGAGATTTGATAACAGTCTTCTGAAGGATTACCTAGATTACCATGGATTGAGGTTTTTGTCTGCTGCAAACAGATCTGTAATACGGTTAAGGTATGAAAATTAAAATGGCTATCAGTTGGGTTCTCACAATATTTGCACAGCTCAGGCAAAATCCCATCATATAGAATTGTGTGGAATGAGTTGCTGTAATCTCCATTACTACAAAAACCATTAATATCATCCCTCGATAAGACAAACTGCAGATTAAGTACTGTTCTAGAAACAGCCGTAAGGATTCCTCTGATCAAGCAGAGCCTACTCAAAGCTGATAAATTACGAATTTCGTAATACAAATCTCCCTTGAAAGGAACCTTGAAAATCACATTCTTAACTTCATTTCTAGGACTTTCAACAAGAGTACAATTCGTTTGAAAAAATATACCTTCCATGATAGCCAAACCAAGCTCCTCGGGACCAAGACAAACCTGGAGAGCTGCACAAAAGCTAACCCCTGCGGCCACAAAACAATCCCTCGAAAATACCGGAGATTTCAGAATGCTTAAAATCGTTGTCAAAACCAATTCCAAAACATTCGAGTCCTCCAACACCAAATCACTGCTACACGTACCATCTAAACTAGTTGTAAACTTCAAGGGAAATCGCTGAAGCAAGTAATACACACAAGACAAAGCCTCCTGGCATTGTTCCATAACAATCGGTGAAGGCCGAGACCACTCAGTAGTCTCAGAAACAACAGAATTCAAACCAGAAACCACATCCAAACCAACCAAAACAGCGCATTCCTCTATAACCTCAACCAAAAACCCTAGCTTCGGCGAACTCATCATCGACAGCGCCACGCGCGCAACACAAAACCTCTTCCCCTTCCCTCTCTCGCCGCCGTACTCATCGCAGAGAGTGCGGAAGCAATCACGAATCAACGACAGATAGTTCCGGTTCTTCGCGAGGGCGGAAATCAGAGTCCTGTGCAAGGGAAAGGAGTTCTCGAGGAAGAGGATTTCAAGGTAAAATCGGGCGGCTATGGAAACGTCTTGGTTTTGGTTATTAGGGTTTTGGAGTAAGTGGGAGAAGGAGGAGGCAAGTTTTTTGGCGTGGTGGAGTTGGGAGTAGGTTGAGGTGAGGGAGACGAGGTGGTTTAGGTCGGTGAAGAAGGGGGAAGTGGTAGGGGAGTAGTGGTGGTTGTTAAGGGCGGTGGTGTAGGAGTGGGGGAATGTGACGGCGGAGTAAGTGTAACGGTGGCGGTGTTGGAGTGCTCGCCATTTTGCGGACATAGTTGTTGGGTGGAGTGGGGGGTTTGAGTATGGAAAGTGGCACTTTGATGGTGGCGGCGGTGGTTGGTCTGACCAGGTCGACGATGTCGATAGGCTCTCCCTCGTTGTTTTTTGTGAGAGAGAGAGAGAGGAGGAGGAGGTGGACGGCGGAGGAGGAGGAGGAGGAGGGCGGAGGCGGCTGTCGTCACTTCAAATTAACGGGGATTCAGGAAGTAGGGTATTCGTTGCGATTTGCGAAATAGAAAGTCTAGCCCATTTCTACGAGCAAATTTACAACTGATCTATCATGTTAGAGCATCTCCACTCCACCAAATTTTTACTCAAATTTGAGTAAAAATTTGGTCAAAAACTTGATTTGATAACATCCCTTCCAATAGAAAACCAACATTTTTAACCAAATTCTAGTTAAAATTTTGTCAAAAACTGTTTTTTTGTTCATTTTGGCCCCAAAACTTTCCCGCCATTTTGTAAAAACAATTTTTTTTTTCGTTTTTTTTTTCATTTTGTCAATTCATTTTCATCCGTTGCCCTCTGCAAATTTTGGTGTTGAGCCGTTGCCTATTTGGAACAAATAAAGCCGTTTGAATATTTGGTGAAAGATTTGGTGTTGATCAAATTTGGTGAAAAATTTGATCAAATTTGGTGTTGAGCAAATTTGGTGAAGGAGTGGAGTGGGTTTTTGGGAGATTTTTCACCAAATTTAAATTATTTGGTCCAAGAGTGGAGATGCTCTTACACTATACCATGTAGACTCAATTGCTTTGATAATGGGAAATGTTCATCTTATGCAACACATCGGAAGTAATAAAAGTATCAAAATTTAGATTTATCGGATATCGATAAATACATGATTGGAAAGAAAAACAAATGAACTCACATTGAAGACATATATGTTCCGATCATGCATTTATGGACATCCTAGAAGCTTGAATTTTGGTCTTTTTATTATTTCCAATGTGTTTTATATTGTGAACGTTTTTTAATCATCTAATAATGTGACAAATCGATTGTAAATTTTGCCGAAAAAATAGGTGTATTACTAGACTTTCCCTTTGCAAGATGGAGGACACCGGACACCTTCTAAAGACAAATTTCTCAGTACACACAACTACTATGGAGAAAAGTGAATTTCTAAGGGGCTGTTTGATAAAACTGAAAACTGAAAGTTGAAAATTAAGTACTGAAAACTGAATGCTGAATTTTTTAAACTGAAAAGCTGTTTGGTAAAACATATTAAGCACTGAATTAAATTATTTTTTTGTTCTAATTGTCTCTTAATTTTACTAATGGTCATCATGTATTTGTGGTAATGGTGGAGTGGTGATTGGGAAGTGGTGAGGGTGGTGGCGAGGTGGCGGTGGCAGGGGAGTAATAGTGGTGGTGGAATGATGGTGAGTTGTGGTGGCAGTAGAGTAATAGTGGTGCAATGGTGGTGGTACGTAGTTTGATGGTTATGGTGTGGTAGTGGTGGTGGTGGGCTAAGTGGAATGCTAGTAGTGGTGGTGGTGGTGGAGGAAGATGAGGAGAAGTGATGGTGGTGAAGTGATAGCGGTGGCATGGCAATAGTGGTGGTGGTATATGGGTAACAGTGATAGTGGCGGCGACGGCGGCGGTGCAATGGTGGTGGTTGTGGTGGTAGCGGCATGGCGGCGGCGGCGGTTGTGCAATGGTGGTGGTTGTGGTGGTGGCAGCGGCGTGTCAGTGGTGGTGGTGGTGGAATGGTGGCGGTGACAACGGTGACGGCAGTGTGATGGTTGATTGTAAGACATATGAATTCAGCCACAATTAAGTAACTCAAAGCTATTTAATTTTTATCAATTTTTTAGCATACATTTTAAGTGGCACTTAATATGTTAAGTAACATAAAATGAGATTATCAAACCTACTTAATGACTTATTACTTAATTGATTCAGTTTTAAGTGTTGAATCTGTGTTATCAAACAAAGCCTAAGAAGTGTGCACTTCTTTTCCAATAGTAGTCAAGAGTGTCTGGATCAGCGTACACACACATCAATTATTCTCCTTCTCAGTCCGAACAAAGAGAGGTTATCCACACCAGAGCTAAGCCTGACCCCCAGAATTTGTCAAGTTTCAAACTCAAGAGATCGGAGTTTACAGCTCATCTATATTGTCATTTGAGCTACCCATCAGTGTTAAAGAAGTGTGGACTTAGATGTGCAAAAAATGTACTTATAAGTTACAATGAATCATATTGATCCCCTTGATTTTTTGGTATAGATTAGCTTCTTCTTTTTCTCGACGGTCAAAGTTGTCTGGTTCAGTTTATCTCACGTTGATTTATCTCCATCCTGGTCGGGTCAAAGTTAAGTCATCCACACCAAAATTAGATAGTAATTCACAAGTGATTACTCTCTTCCAATCTATCCCAAAAAATTGAATCCGGTGAACCGGAGAAAACCAATCAACCAACCCAATTAACCTTCCTAGAAAGTAGGTATTCGTCCACCAGTGCAAGGTAATCTGTGTGGGCTGTGGGAGCAAAATCAATTTTTTTTTTACTTGGATTAAATCCATATTGGAGACAGAGCAAGCCCAGCTCCACTGCTTTGGGCCAGTTGGACCTTGAAGAATTGTGACAGCCCAGTTGATATAACCTTTAGGGCTCGTACAATATAACGAAGTATATAGTCCAACTTTGTGCTCTCTAGCTCGTCTCCTTCTTCTTCCCTGGCACTTCTTCCCTGGCACTTGACGGCAAGCCGGCGGAGCCATGGTTCACGTCAATTTCTATCGCAACTGTATGTCTTCTCTTTCTCTCTCTTAATCGTAATTCTGCTCCTCATTCCCTGTAACATTTTTGTTCATTGTTTTCTGCTTGAGATACTGAAATTTTAGGATTTTCCGTGTAAAATTAGAGGTCACAAGTGGTCGCGCACTAGTGATGCATCTCAAAAAATCAAATTGAATCAAAAGATTTCAACGAATTACTTTAGTAGACAGAAAATGTGGATCAGATTCATTGTGGATGGGGCACAATTAGTTTCTCGTGCGTAGCAATTTTGAGGTCAACAAAATTGTATGACAACGGTTAATTAGATGTTTTCAGTCACAGCATTGTACCAACATTTGTTTTAGGAAAAATAGAGACACAAAATTGAGCACACTCGGTTTTTCGGAAGCACTGTCGAGGTTACCTTCCGGCTTTTTCGATGAGCTATTCCCGGGTTATCCATTTTTCAGTGGAGCTTTGGGTTCGTCGACCCACATTTTAGATATCTTACTTGCTTTTAGTGTTAGTGTGTACACTAGGCACATAAGAATGGATAAGATGGGCAGCTGGTCGACGAGCTAAGGAGAAGAACGAGTCTCTTCTTGTGAGGACTACCATTTACCCTCTTCATGTACTTGTAGCTCTTGTTGGAGGTCAGCTTCCCCTATTTACGGTCATAAGAACCTGCGCAGCGAATTACCTCCTTGCTAGTAAGGCATACCTTCGGTGTAACGCCAGGCAAGCGTTACTAGTACACTCTTTTGGATTTGATTGCCTCTTTATTTGTGATGCACCATTAGGTTCTCTCATGCTTTTCTTCGTTTATGGTTCGATAGTCTGGTTTCCTAGGCATAGAGGAACTACACCATCTACCGAATTTGTTAGTTAAACTCTACAGTAGCGACAATACTCAATACTGGAACTAGGTCCTGTGGCAAAATAGAAATACGACAGGATATTAAAATGCTTAACACCTCTCATTCATATTACTTTTTCAATATTTTAAAGAATTTTTTTTAAAAAAAATGAACAGGTTTCTTATTCCCCAATCATGACATCCATTCTTCACTCCCATTTTACGTAAAATTGATGCCAAGTGTGGTTACATTTTCAATTTGCTTATTCTATATTATGATATTATCTCCCCTTGAACTTATGGATTATTTATTACTTGGTGGTTATAGATGGGAAGACTTTTAAGAAGCCTCGCCGTCCTTATGAGAAGGAGCGTTTGGATGCTGAGCTGAAGCTTGTGGGAGAGTATGGACTTCGATGTAAGAGGGAGTTGTGGAGGGTTCAGTATGCTCTGAGCCGCATTCGTAATGCAGCGAGAATGCTTCTCACCCTTGATGAGAAAAATCCTCGCCGGATCTTTGAGGGAGAGGCGCTTCTACGCAGGATGTATAGGTATGGACTTTTGGATGAGAACCAGAACAAGCTTGATTATGTCTTGGCTTTGACTGTGGAGAACTTCCTTGAACGGCGTCTTCAAACGCTTGTTTTCAAGACCGGTATGGCTAAGTCCATTCACCATGCTCGTGTGCTCATTAGGCAGAGGCATATCAGGTATATACATGACATATACTCCTAATATCTTTCTTGAAGTTGAAGCGTAGGTCCCTTATTGGTGTTTTTATTGCTGAACTTACTTGGATGGTAAATAATGTCCATTCGGGGTGATAATTTTTACCCACGAGTCCACGACTCCCTAATGTTCTTATTTATTACTACAAACTTACAGAAAAGCTGCATTGGAAACGTTTGGTACGTAGTGATTTGGTGATTGTGAAATGTGCATAGTGATTGTGAATTGTACATAGTGATTTGGTGATTGTGAATTGTGCATGATGATTGTTTTGAGTTGATCATGAAATTGGTTACCTTTTAGATTAAACGTGTGACAGTCATAAAGTAATTTCCTTCCCCAGGCATGAGGACCACGATTTTTTAATTTGTGGTCCTAAATAGTTCATTGTCAAAGTTAGGTATCAGCGTATCACTCACTTTTACTTTATAGTCTTTGAAACTATTACACTATGATGCTTCTGGTTTATATTTTCTTTCCGTAATAGCTGTATATTCTTGGAAAATATCAGTTAAGCATGCATATATACTGTTATACTCTGCAAAGTTCATCCACTTGACCTCATTTAAGTACTCTTTGAGAAGACTTGTGGTAATTTGATTCCTCTCCAATTTCAAAAGATACTTATCGCAAAAGGTGTGAGGGCGTTAGAGAAGTATAGCCGTAGTAAAGGAATATGGAAAAAGAAATGATATGGCGAAGTATCTTATTTTTATCTAGTTCTGCAAGTGTTTGTCGATGAGAATTTGGATATATCCCAGATGACTTATTGTAGGGTTTCAACTTCTTGTTTGATATGATTTTGCCAAGTATCAGTTCTAGGTTGTGGTCATTTTACGCAGCATATCTAACAATTGTGGTTAATTGCTGGAACTTAAAATATCAAAGTGTTATTTTTTTTGGAGATTCTTCTATTTTGAGTTTGCCCCTTGCTTAATCAAAGCAGAACAATGAGCTAGTACGGAGAAAGCACTTGAATGTTGTAAATATTCGGTTGGATATGGATTCGGTGACCTTCCATGTTTTTCATTCATGCACGGACACATTTATTTTTATTTTTTTTTGGGTAAATAAACACACATTTATTTTTGTTCTGTCATTAGCTTTAGTAGCTAATCATTAGCCCACTTGTCACACATCCTGATTCTCAAGTTGTGCAACTGTTCTGTTAAAACAATGGCTCCATATAGCATTGCAAATATAAGTGTGTGGTGTGCACGTTTTCGTCATGAACTTCAAAAACCTATTCTGTGCCTCGTCATGAACTTCAAAAACCTATTCTGTGCCTCGGGAACGTTTTTTTTCTTGGCTGTGCCTCTCTGCCTAGAGTTTCTTACAGACACCCCCTTCATAACCTTATTTGTTGTACTGCATTCATATTGAACTACTCTTTGTAATCTTTTTGAAAGTTGAGATGTTGCATTACGAAAATTCTTCTCCTTGGCAGGGTAGGAAGGCAGGTGGTCAACATAGCCTCATTCATGGTGAGGCTGGACTCTCAAAAACACATTGATTTCTCTCTCACAAGTCCCCTTGGAGGTGGACGCCCCGGAAGAGTCAAGCGAAAGAACCAAAAGGCGGCTGCTAAGAAGGCTGCTGGTGGAGATGGCGATGAGGAGGATGAGGAGTGAATAGCATGATCAAATTGAGATATCTAACGGTCTTGTTTTGTCGTTTGGATTCTCTATTTCAGCTGAAATTCTCTTACCTGACTGCCATTCTCGATTCTTCAATCAATTAGGAGTTTTCCTTGTTTTGTTTCACAAATTTGATGGTTCAAATTGATTACTCTTTGCTTCTGTTTGTGGTATGATTGGATGTTGTTCATGTTTTGAAAAACAAGTGTTCTGTTACTCATCTTATCTGTAGGCTTTCTATCTAAGCTTGATGAAACTTGCTTTCTTCTCTATGTTCTCAACTTAAGCCAGAAAAAGGGGATAATGGAAGCTTGTACATGGCCTAACTGAAGTTAAGGAAATTCCTGCTTCAACAACCAAGTATTTCGAAGCTTGTCAAATCTTCTGTACTCACACTCCAGTGCATTTTCTGCGGTTTGAATTGCGTGGGGAATCTTCTCGCCTTGTAAGATACTCGCGCAATTGGATGGCCAAAATCTAAACTAATCTAGACTATCATGTTTTTTTCTCGATCAAACGTATTTTGTAAATTACTCAATCGGTAAGCTAACTGAAGAACAAGCTCTTGGAAGGAAGGTTTCTATCTCGTAAACTACAAATGTTACTATCCACAACATAGATGAGGCAAGTCCTGAATTTTTCTGCAATAGGTTGTCATAATGATTATAGCAAACTACAACATGGATCCATCGTTGTCCATTCGATCCAAAACCACAGCGACCAACAATTTGGTGCTCCTGATAAGGATGCCCTAACACGAAAATGAAACAGGACATTAGTTACACGCAAAATTAGGTACAAGGAATTTGAAGGGATTGGGTCTTTTGCTTATAATTAGGTATGAAGCCTCGTGCTTTGAACGAAGTTAGTGCCCATTAGTAGTAATGGTTTATGACATTAATATGTGATGGAATTGAAGCAACTGATTGTAAGTAGATATTTATAGATATTTTTTGTGGATGTGTGTATAACCTTTATGTACGATCAATTATATCTATCCTATATTATTTGTATTGTATTCACTATTATAGGATTTGTTAAAACCTGGAGATAACTTTGAACTTAACTTAAATTTAAGGGAGGTTGGTTTAAGCCTACGTCGTTAAGTTTGCATAAAATTTGTATCTATAAAGAACTATAGAGTATCTACAGATATCTGTATACAAGAAAATAATTTTTTTTTTGGCATATTTTTTTACTTCGTTCAATGGGTTTAGAAAGGATATATTGTTTTGTTTGTTTTAGGTTTTTTTTTACAACTCAGATAAATTGTTCATTTATTGGTTTAGCATAGTGTGATCCAAAATGTTAAAATTATTTGTAAATGATTAAAAGAATTTTGTTTTTCGACAAAACATTTTTATAAGGGATGCAAAAGCAAAATGTTAAATTGACGGAATAATACTTCTTTGCAATGCTTATTTTCGTTACCATTGGAATGGTCTAATCATCTAAGTTTAATTAGATATATTGGGAAATTAGAATCTTTAATAAACTGTGTCATATGCAAGGGTGACTGAAATTGGGCCAAGGAACACGAGTATTGTTTAAAACGGTAAAGGGAACGAGTCTAATTCTAAACATGTTTAGTTTAACAAAAAGAAATTTGATTTTAAGGTCTCAATTTATTTGAAATGTGTTGAAAAGACAAGTTTGGTTTTAATTGAAACAAGGTCATGCTCATTTTTTTCGCATCCGAATTTTTCGTAGTGCGTCTTTATATGGGTAGATTTTTTACCTCATATTATTCATTTTAGCTTAAATTTAAATCTCATCATCATAAGGAGAGGTGAAATTTTAGATTAGAAGTATGAATCTTTGTTTCTCTGAAGTTGAATTTTTCTATGCATTAAGAAGTAATCATAAAAGATTAGAGCTATCAATAAACCTCGGGGGTGTTTGGTCGTTGGTTTTTCAACTTTTCCCATTATCTTTTTCTATTTCAGAGAGTTTAGGATATAAGACCCAAAATTCTCTCTCTTAAAAAATCATTTTCAAATTTGATGAAAGAAGAGGAGAAGTTAAAAATAAGTTAGTTGGAGTTTTTTGACCTCTTATTTTTCATTTATCCCATATTAATTAAGGGAAAAACAAAAACTAAAAAATGCAAAGCTAAAAACTGGGCTCCCAAACACTCCCTTTCTTAGAATTTTTATGTATGAAGGAATTCTTGCGAAAGTAAAAGACACACTATACTCGAAACAATCCTCTTACACAATGACAAAACACAAATACAATTGGGAACTAAAGAGCAAAAAATTAAAGCCCGGGAGGAATTTTAGTATATTCACTTGTAATGACCAGGAAGCCAACCAATGACCAGAAAAGCCAATGCCCAAACCATTAATTACCAAGTCACCTGAAGGGAAGCCAGCTATTGGAGGGTTAAAATTGGAAAAATCAGCCCAAAATGTGGTAAGCCATGGAATTGATTATTGTCTATATAATGGCCTTTGGTACAGGATAACCCTTCTTCTTCTAGTAAGAATTGCAGATTTGGATAATATTGCAACAAATTACTCCTAATTAGTTATCCCGTGACTGGGGTCACATCATCAAGAACAACAGGTGAATATGGTCAGCTTTGGTAGCTCCTTTAAGTGGGTCCCTACTTGCAACCCCAAAGGAAATCAAACCACGTGTTACTGATTTTCACCACTCTTTGAAGCCCTTCAAATTCCGCCACAAGGGTTATTCCGGTTGATTGGTCAGTTTAATCTCACACATTTGACCGGAATTCGATTATAGAACTGACCGCAAGAAGGTATCAAATTTCTTGTGAATGAATCTCCTAGTATCGACATAGATGATT
The DNA here is from genome assembly GCA_963854785.1 of Vaccinium vitis-idaea. Taxonomy (NCBI): domain Eukaryota; kingdom Viridiplantae; phylum Streptophyta; class Magnoliopsida; order Ericales; family Ericaceae; genus Vaccinium; species Vaccinium vitis-idaea. The sequence goes on from OY978222.1 coordinate 35,527,524, forward strand.
TGTCTGTCACTAAACCGGAGAAGGAATTAGTTTAAGTGTCCATAAACTGTATCAGATAGGACAGTTCTTTGACTCCACTTGTAAATATCGGATGAGGAATCCCGACTTACCAAACAACATGCCACTTGTTCCCTTATCCCCGCCCTAAGTTGTAAAATTATCTGATTTGCATATGCTACATGGCCCAATATCTCACCACCACATAATCTATTTGGCAACGTTTTCTAATATGCTCAGATTCGATGTGACATTGCTCCAATCTCATGAATCCACTTACCCAACCAATTGAACATTCTAAGACCCGTCAATTTTTTAGTATTTAGTTAATGTCTCATGCTTTATTGCTTCAAATCACTTAAGAAAGCACTGGAAAAAGGATCTTGATATCTTTTGTGGGTGCAGTCACTTGGCATTGGTTGATGATATGACTAATTTATATCGATGTTATTTTCACATACACAACCAAAACATATTAAGTGTATATAGTACTATCTTCAATCTTCTTAATTTGATGTGGTTAGAGAGATGCCACCACTGTAAGGGTGGGCATCGTGTGATGTTATATCATGTTTGTGTCATGTCATCTCGTGTTCGTGTCAGAATTCTCTAAACCCTTTTCCGACCTGTTTAGTTTTTCGTGTCGTGTTATATTCGTGTTTTGTATCAGAAATAGCCGACTCTAACTCACTAACTTCGTGTCGGGCGTTTACCAAAAAAAAAAACTTCGTGTCGGGTTCATGTCGTGTTATCGTGTCTTTCCATAAATTCTTGTGGCTTGTTTTCCGTATTATCTCATGTTCGTGTCAGAATTCTCTCAATCCTAACCCAACCTCCTATTTAACTTTTCATGTTATCATTATCGTGCCCTCTCATATTCATGTTTCGTGTTAGAAATAGTTGACCCTAACTCACTAACTTCATGTTGGGTTCATGTTGTGTTCTCATGTCGTGTAAAAAAAATCTCAACCCCCCCATTCAAGTTTAAGTATTTATTTGTGGAGTGATACTATATTGCATGCCGAGAAAATATACAAGTATACGACTTAATATTAGGTCAAAAAATATATGACTTAAATATACGACATAGTATTAGGTCAGAAAATATACGACTTAATATTAGGTAAAAAAAAAAAGAAGAGTCTAACCCAAGAGAGAAGTGAGAGGAAGTTCTAGAGAGAGAGTGTGAGTGAGAACGAGTGATATAAGCGGCGGCCCCTCCTAGGCGGCTCAGCCCCTAGCGGACAATCCACACACCCTCCCCCTACCCAACCTCCTCTGGCTGAGCTTCTTTTGCGTTTAGAGACTCTCCGTAGTGGATGTTTCTCTCCGTTCCGGCATGGGTGTCCACGCCCGATTTTTGGATCAGGGGGAGCCGAATCTGGGGTTTCCAGATTCGGGTTCCTGACGACGACGGTGTGTGACAGCTATGACGACATGCTCCGGCGTCCTTTTTTTTGTTGTTTTTCTTCACAGGTAGTTTTGTGGCCAGCGGTTTTATGTGTACTCGATTTTTGGCCGGTGGTTTTTGATTTAGTAATTGTTTTTCTATCTCTTCACCCAAAAAGTGTAGTATAGTGTAGCTAGTATCTCTGGTATGTTATTACTAACAAATAATTTTAGAAAGTGCACTAGAGATCCTATTAGAGTTATTCATTCTGCTCTAATATCAACTTTCACTTAGAAATGAGATATATGAACAGGCACGACACTAAATAATTTCACATATGTTACATTCAGCGATGAGTTATGTTTTGTGAGGTAACCAAGAGACCCGTTGTGCCTTATAACCATTACAAAATACGGTTTTTCTTTTTGGCGAGCCTCTAAACTTTCTTATTAGATCAAACACCCAAAAAGATCGAACATACAAAAACGGACCGATCCACTTAGCATTTGGTCGAAATAGGTTTTACCGTTGTCAAACCAACATTTCCATTTTCATAACGTGACGACAGTGTGAGACTGTGTGATGACGAAGGGCGTTAGAATACCGCGCATCGTCGATAAGTTTTTCGTGATATGGCTAATTGACGTGGCGCAAACCCAAGGATCCTAGGTCGTTCCCACCACAACGACCAACGATTTGGACAGACTCTTGAACTCTTCCCGATCAATGAACCACGTGTCCTATTTATTTGGTCAACAATCCAAACACCACGTTTTTCTCTCACCCACTTAACACGTGTCCCAACCACACACGCCAATCCATCACAACATGGACTCTCACTTCCAGCCAAGTATTTTTCACATCTCATCACTCACACCGCACCCCTCCACTATATATACCCAAACATCTCCCCATCCATAATTCCGTGGGCATCCCAATCACTCGTAATTCAGTTCGCGGCGAATTTGCCGCCATTGTTGATCACCCCAATCTCGTGTTATCTTCTGTATCGATCGATTTTGTTCGGGTCAGTTTACGCGCAGAATGACGGTCAAACAATCCGCGAAGGATGATGATTCGAAAGATAAGCGCAGATCGAAGGAGTTTTACTACGAGGAGAGAGTAGGGGGGAAGAGGTTCGGGGAGATGGAGACGGATCAGGAGAGTGTTGGATCGTCGGAGGAGACGGAGTCGCCGAGATCGGTGACGAGGATTAGGCGGTGGACGACGGCGGCGGCGAAGAAGATGGCGTATGTGCATAGCCAGATTTTGAGGATCAGAGAGGAGGATTCGCATATAGGTGAGGATTTTGTCGGGGAGGGGTGTCCGCAGGTAGTGGATGTCGTGATTTTCTCGAAGCCGATCTTGCCTGCTTCGCCTCTTAGCGGAAAATCGGTATACTGATTCATCGATCGAGGTTTGTTGTCCTGTTCGTTTGCCCTTATTCTTCTCTCTTTCGCAAAATGCGTATTTGTGATTACCATTATTGAAGGCTGGGCTGGCCCTGAGATTTTAGAGGCTCAAAGCGAAATTAAAAAATGAATCCTTAGGTTTTTGTGAAATAAAAAATAAGTGCAAGTGCGCATATAGGGTAAAAAGAGTAAATATGATATTTTAGTTTCGTAATTTGACTTATTTTTATACAATTTTAGAAAAGAATAAACCAAACATAACAAAATATTGTTCGTACTATGCGTTTTCTCTAACTAATTAGAGGGTTGTTACAATTTGCAAGTGAAAATAAATTACTTTGGTTTATTTATTGTCAACCCTTATTTATTTGTGAAATTGATTGTAAAATAAAAAATTGACATTAAAATAAACTAGGGAAAATAAAAATAAAAAAAATCATCGAAATATTCATTGTGTGCAAAGGATTTGAACTTTAGACTTGAGTAGCCATCTACAACCACTAAAGCATAACATATGTGGTGCAAGAGTTTTGTTTTACACTAGATCAAATAAAAAAATATGGCAAAATAACACTTGGCCAAAAGGGTCTCCAAGAAGTAGAACCTAGGATAACTAGCTCCAACATACACTGATAAACCACTTGAACTAACTCCTATCTTGAGCCAAATCACATAATAGTTTATATATAATATATATACGAATTCTATTAAAAATGGATCCTAATTTTTGCTTAATTTTTTTAGCCTAAAACAGCTGCATCTCCCGCTTTAGGTCAGGGCCAGTACTGATAGAAGGATATGTAGTAACATGTAGAATGATGATCAGGATTTGCTTTGATGCAAAGATTTAAATATCAGCTCATACATCAGTGGTGGAGCCAAGATTTTGTTTTGGGAGGAGCCGATGGTTGTAGAAGAAAAACCTTTAAAATCCTAGTAAGATTGTATTTAACAATTTTCATTGATTGTACAGATGAATTGGTGTATTTGAAATAGCAAGATAAGGAGAGAGAGTACAAATCAAATGAAAGTATGTAGAAGACTTTTTCGTTCTTAAATTTTAGGTGACATGAAAGAGTGTCAAATTTCATAGCCCCTCTCCATCACATCCTATTTTCTTCCACTATTTTTTTGTGGTGGGTTATTCCTTCGATTCAATGGTTCTACAATTCTTGATTCATTCTTCTATCCTTGGAACCTTAGAGTAGATTACATATTGAAACTTGCTTCTTACTAATAATTCATTTATTTAGGCAGTCAAATTAGGCCACTGACTTGTTCTGTTTGACTTTGGGCAGGAGACTGCATCAGATTTTCAAGGGAGAAAATGCAAAAGCCGCCAGAGATTTGGCCGAGCGAGTCGAGAAAATTTTCAATGCAACGATTAGTTGTAACATCTCTCTCACATGGAAATGGGGTGAGACCTACATCATATGAGAGAGTGTTACAAATAACCGTTACAGTGAATTTTTTTTCGAGGGAGTCAGCGTTAGTAGTCACATTTCAGTTTCCATATTTCGTCGGAGTGTATATGAGACTGGTGGTGATAAAGGACATGGACAGAGAGGGTCAGGTGGAGTTGCTGCTGTACAGTTCGGATGGAAATACTAGATTATTAGATGATAAAAATGACCGATCTGTTCCTATGTAAATCACAGTACATGGCTGAAATATGGATTCATATTAGGAAAGAAAATGCTCCATTGATGGGTGCAATTGGGGCATGACTTTGCAATAATCTCACCCACTGGCTTGAATCAGTTGGGGTGGTTGCTGGGTTTAAGCTATATGAGCTAGCCAGAAACCACTCCTTAACGGCCCTTTTGGATTTAGTGATTTCACAAGAAAAGAAATGGTTACGTAACTTGTGCTTTTATCACCAAATATCTCATCATTTTTAAGGAAGGGTAAGAAACAAGGAAACAATTTGAGCCGCAATAATGCTACATACACAACCAAAAAGTAAACAACCAATACACAACTGTTTAAAAAAAAAAAAAAAAACTCAAAACACACACACACAATAGCAGCCAAGAAGAAGAGTAAAGCAAGCAACAACGACCCAATACTCCACCTCCCCTCAAAACAACGGCGGTTTGCTTGTGGTTGTGTATTGGTTGTGTACGTAGCATTATTGTTTACGCAAATCATCAATATATCCAAACAAGTGATGAGATTTACTATTATTTTCAACCAAATCAATTCACCTTTACCAATCGTTAAGCATCAAATATGGAGTATAAATTTGGTCTTCAAGGAGACAACTCGAAACCAATTGCAAGTTCTGAACCAACAAACCAAGAGGATCAAAGGAAAAAACAAATCCAAAAAAAACAAGTAGACGTCACTGAACAAGGCCGTTTTCGATACGATCCGAGCTAGAAGGGCGTCCGACACGCCAACCCAAACGGATAAATTCTCGTGATATTGGAATTGAGCCGAGTCATGTTTTGGTTTGGTTGATTGGGAGTTAAAAAATATGGCTCCGTTCGGTTGGGCTTTTTGGAAGCGTGTTCTGGGCTAAAAAGCCTAAAAATTGTGTTTGGTCCAATGTTCAAAAATGAAGCTGTGAGATCAAACTATGGAATAATTTCCCAGCTACATTAGCGTGTTCTGTTTCTCTTTTACAGAGATCGATGTCCTCTTTGACAGAGATCCAAACAATCTCAAGACATCGACTTGTTACTCAGATCCGGCGTCTTAGTCCTCTCCCAACCTCCCCGTGGCTCCGACAAAGAAGACTTGGGGTTCTTCATCTTGAGTTTGTCATCGCTGTGAAATGTCTCGGAAGAAAAATGCTAAGTGACCATAAAATTTATCCAGAATTTGAAATTAGTGGCTCAAATTCTCTTAATTTTCTGTGCATGCAGCACTCATCATATCGGAATCAAAATTGACAGAAAGAATCGTTCATAAGAAACAGGTAAAATTTCATAGCCATAGCATTAGACCAAAGAAACAGCCTTCATTAGACCCCAAAATGACAAAGAAACATAGCAGAATTCAAAACAAACTTTTACCCCAAAACCTAACACCACCCAACCCAATGAGTCCATTGGCTTCCTACCCCACCAACCACCCCAAAACCACCGCACCGCCACCGGCCTAATACTCGTCCCCTTCATCATCATCATCCCCGTCTCCTGACTCCAGCCCAACTTCCTCATAATCCTTCTCCAACGCCGCCAGATCCTCCCTCGCCTCCGAAAACTCCCCTTCCTCCATCCCTTCCCCGACGTACCAATGCACAAACGCCCTCTTCGCGTACATCAGATCGAACTTGTGGTCAATCCTCGAGAACACCTCCGCCACGCTCGTCGAGTTCGATATCATGCACACCGCCCTCTGCACCTTCGCCAGGTCCCCGCCCGGCACCACCGTCGGCGGCTGGTAGTTTATCCCGCACTTGAACCCCGTCGGGCACCAGTCCACGAACTGAATCGTTCGTTTTGTTTTGATCGTGGCCACGGCGGCGTTGACGTCCTTCGGAACCACGTCGCCCCGGTACATCAGGCAGCAAGCCATGTACTTGCCGTGACGGGGGTCGCACTTGACCATCATCGACGAGGGTTCGAATGCGCTGTTGGTGATTTCAGCGACAGAGAGTTGCTCGTGGTAGGCCTTTTCGGCGGAGATGACGGGGGCGTAGGAGGAGAGCATGAAGTGGATTCGAGGGTATGGGACCAGGTTGGTTTGGAACTCATTTACATCCACGTTTAGCGCTCCGTCGAAACGGAGGGAGGCGGTGAGAGATGAGATGACCTGTTGTATAGAAGCAGAGAGAGGGAGGAGTCAGTCTACAATCTGTTTGATGAAATGCCCAAGAGATACAAAACTTTCATGAAGATAGTATGACATTGATAACGGTACAATAGCAATAAGGTGAAAATGATTTTGAAATGATAATGATATGATGGTCAAAATGAGTTGTTGGTATAAATTAGGGGGAGTTTCCCATTTGATAAAGGGGAATTTCAAAAATGATAAAACCAGATAAAAAATCAACATTTGAATGGAAAACACCCTCTAAATTAGCATGTTTTTAAGTAATTAGCTTATTCACCTAAAATCTTGATGAATCTTGGCGTACTTGTCTAAATTCATCGGGATTCTGAACAAATAAGCTAATAAGAAGCCATACCAAACAAGCTATTAATGACGACATATCTTAAGCTATCGAAGAACCATTAAGTATTTGGTGCAATGTCTTATTAGCTTGTTCGCTTATCTCTAGATGAAAATATGGGCGCAGTTTCGTTGAAACTCATCAAAATTTTAACCAAACAAGTTCATAAGAGAAGCCATATGAAGCAAGCGCTAAACAAGTACAAATCCAAGCTATTCTTTGTTTCATGGGAATCAGAATGCACTTTGATCGAAAAAAACGAGGATTGAGGATGGGTATACCTGTGAGACGAGCCTATTGAGGTTGGTGTAGGTGGGCCTCTCGATATCAAGAGACCTGCGGCAGATATCATAGATAGCCTCATTGTCAAGTAGCACAGCAACATCAGTGTGTTCAAGCAGGGAATGGGTGGACAAGACACTGTTGTAAGGCTCAACAACTGAGGTTGAGATCTGAGGGGAAGGGTAAACAGTGAAACCGAGCTTCGATTTCTTTCCGTAGTCAACTGAAAGCCTTTCGAGAAGAAGAGATCCGAGGCCAGATCCGGTTCCTCCACCAACCGCGTGGAAAACCAAGAACCCTTGTAGCCCCGTGCAGTTGTCGGCTAGCTTTCGGATCCGGTCCAGGCACAGATCCACAATTTCTTTCCCAACTGTTACAAGAATCGATAAAATTTCAATTTCAATCCAACCCGAAAAAGAAACGAAGAAATCGAAGACAATTATTTTGCTTACTTGTGTAATGTCCCCTGGCAAAGTTGTTGGCGGCGTCTTCCTTGCCGCTAATGAGTTGCTCCGGGTGAAACAACTGGCGGTAGGTTCCGGTCCTCACCTCATCGATCACGGTGGGTTCCAAGTCCAAGAAAATGGCACGGGGTACGTGTTTCCCGGCCCCGGTTTCGCTGAAGAACGTGTTGAAGGCATCATCGCCGCCTCCAACTGTCTTGTCACTCGGCATTTGCCCATCAGGCTGCAAAGAAAGAAAACGAAAAGAAATTGAGACATAACCCAAATCTGATAAATCTAATGCAGATTAACTCAGAGAGAGAGAGAGAGAGAGAGAGAGAGATTTGGGGATATTTTACCTGAATGCCATGTTCGAGGCAGTAAAGCTCCCAACAGGCGTTTCCAACTTGGATACCGGCTTGACCGATGTGGATTGAAATGCACTCCCTCATTTTTTTGCTGGTTTTTGAGACTTAATTGATTACTGGTAATGCAGAGAGAGAGAGAGAGAGAGAGAGAGAGAGAGAGAGAGAGAGAGAGAGAGAGAGAGAGAGATGAATGGGGGAGGAGAGGCTATTCGAGGAGGGGATTATATGATGGCTTTTCCGAAACGGCTACCTTATTGGTAACTGTTTCAAAAAAATTCAAATTTTGAAAATCGATTCAGGCCTGGGCCGTTGGCTCTATTTGTCGGAATTTAAAATTTGAAATTTTGAAATTTTTTGAATTTTGCTGGTAGAGTTTTTTTTTTTTTTTTGTAGTACTGTACTGTACTTGCTCCATTAAAGTGGCCTTTTCGGGAGTAGAAAGGAAAATGGGCCTTCTCCTCCATTAAAGTACCCACCAGAGGTTCGCAACCATTGAACAATCCAAAAGAAGTCCAGTAAAAACAAATGGGCTAATACAGGTTTTGGTCCATAATTGGTTGTGGGCTTAGCTCCAGCTTTGTGTTTACTGTTTACTCAATTCACTTGAAACAAAACACTGGAATTAGGGCCTGTTTGTTAAAAGGAGAACTGAGAAGAGACGGGAACAAGGGAGGGAGCTGGATAAGCTAACATGACTACATGAGCCCATTCTTATCCGGTGTTTGCCTCATTTTTTGCACCCGGATTACTTATCCGAGTGGGTATTATGACACCCTTGCTAGGATAAGCTTATCCGAATGGGTATAATGACACCCTTAGAGCAACTTCAGCAGGTTGTGTATAAATTTGGCCAAAATTGCTGATGAATAGTGTATTTAGCTACCATATCACTATCAACACTCTAACAATCTTCTCTATCATTTTCTCTACTCCTATTAAATATCATTTTCTTCTTCCTCTTCTATATTTTATTAGTAAGAGAGAGAGAGAGAGAGAGAGAGAGAGAGAGAGAGAGAAAGAGAGAAAATAATAAAAAACTACATTGGAGAAAGAGAGAGAAAAGAATTTAAAATTGGATTGCTTATGAACAGGGCTTCGGTACTTATAGACAAGTACTGTAGCCCAATAAGGAGTCTAAGCTATAATACCCAATCTGTTGCAGTAGATGTTTTGAGGTTTTCAGAACTTTTCTTCGGTATTTTACCCATTTTCACCCATTTACCGTATCTGCTGAAGTTGCTCTTACCCATCAAATCCCTCGAAACTCTTTTCGTACTCTCACTATAAGGAATAATTAACTCTCACATTAGTTCTTTCTCCACATACTCTCATCCATCTATTTCAACTACCAAAAAAACTCATTCTTAGCTTATCACGATATCACCCCTTTTTAACGAATCATACCTCTTGTCCACTATTTTTCCTTAACCATCCAAAACTTTTTTCGCCCGAGAAACGAGTCGCTAAGGTCTTATCTGAACTCATGATTAACACAAAGGCTAAGGCCTACGAGCATTATCGAATTATGTACAAATTTAACATCTCCGTATCTAAAGTTCAAAAAATTCACAATTCTGTTCAATCATCGAGAATGTTGTGTGAGAAATATATTCTTGAAAAAAGTTAAAGTAAAGTGAAGTGAATTAAAAAGAAATGGATTTTATTTTCCGTACGGGTACTTTTGACAAAGAATTTTTTGTAGAAAAATTAGAATTCCTCTTTTTTTAGTAGGATGTATTTTGCAAGAAAGTATTTCCCAGCGAAAAAGTTAAGGTTGTAGGTCTTACAACTTTCTTGATAAGCGAACACAAAAAAAAGGTTACAGGAAACCAATTTTTTTTTTATCATTTCCGTGTAACTGAACGGGGCTAAGTCTCGTACAAAGAAGAACCATATCGAATTAAACATGCCAATTATTTATTTATTTATTTTTTGTTTAAAGACTTATGTGGTAATTTTAGATTCTAAAAATCCTCGATCTTTACATTCTAAAAATCCTCGATCTCCAAAGTGTCATACTTTAGCATCCTAAGATTTTACTGAATTTCAAATCAAACTGTTTGACTGTAACAATATAATAATATATAGATTAACATAAACAAATTCGACACAAAAGAGGGATTGCTCAAATTTATGATGCGGTTTCATAGCTTTTTAATGTTTGGAACCCCAAGAGGCAGCAATTCCCAAGCCTGTGTCTGAGTAGGGTCTCGACCCCAATAATGTCTTCAACTGTGGGCCCTAATCTTTTGTTTTTGAGATTTAAATGGTTTATTTTTTTTCGAACGCTGAGCACATCATAGGCACAAAAAATTACGATTATCACAGATGGATACACACATTAGGACAAATTTGTTTTACATTTTATTCTTTAAATGATATTGGTCATCTCTTTTAATAAAATAAATCATTTCCGATTATATGATTATCAATATCCACTTAATATAATTTTTTGTACGAATGATCTATTCAACATTTCTGACAAATTGAATGGTTTAGACCCCAAATACATATTATAGAGAGCCCACAATTGAAGACAATTCGAGTGTTTAGTGCTTTGCACAAAAGATTTGACGAGGTACAACTAACTAACAATTCTTATTTAGTTGTTACGAAATCGACCATAGATCAATTCCCCTTTTTATTTGAGAGTATCGAATACACTCATAATTCTGGCACTACGGAGACTCCAAATCCGGATGGGGCACCTGGTCAAACAACTGAAACAATGCAGATTTGTTTAACTGCTTTTTTATAGAAAACTTCTCCTACAACAGTACTCGATGTCATTTGGTTGTCTCCTTTTGAACAAATTTTCCCAATAAAACACTCCATTTAAATGTATACTCCTACGTATTTATTTATTTATTTTTATAGGCAAAAATTTATTAATGAAAACTTGACAAGGGTACATGGGACTTTAACCAAGTGTTGGACACTTGGAGGAATTAAAACACCCATAGGACCAAGCTTGAAGACACTTAAAGGCCTTGACCCAAGCAAGTCATACCAAATAGATCAATCAAGCCCAAAAAATAAGAGGCCCAAACCCTAAATAAAGGAACCCAAGCCAGTCAACACCTGCCGACGAGAACAGCACCACATGACCACCATCAACAGCACAACCACCATTAGCCGGTGGGCCCGGAGACCGATCACATCCAGCAATGAGATACGGCGAAGAGCCGAAACCACCAAACGGAAAGGGAGGAGGCCCAGTAACATTTGTTTATATATATATCAAGAAGTTTCCTATGAGGGCTCCCTCACAGGAAACTTCTTATATATATATATATATATAATACAAGAATAAAAGTTTCCGTTTACTTGGTTGTCAGCTCATAACCACTCATTAAACTCCCACTAATGTTGTCCCTAATGTCAAAAGGTTACCCGAATTCGCGCATCCATAATCACCAATATCAGTTTATGCTTATAGATTAATCACCAAAGTAAGATAAGAAAAGATTTTTTTTGAACCATAGATTAAAAAAAAAGATTTAAAAGCAAGACACTATGTGGTATTAGTAAGTATTAAACAATGCACTTAAGATGATGATAGATTAGAGGGCCCTAAGAAGGTATTGTTTGGTACTTTGGTAGGAGCCCTTTTTACTTTTTATTTATTTGGAAGTCGAAAAAAATATATGAATAATAATAAAATAAGAAAGCACCGTGTGCAGCTAATACATGAAAAGTAAAGCGACTTAGTGCACACAAATTATTTATTCCCAAAATTTTCTAGACCTCTCTCGGTCCATTTTCGGCCGTTGAATCAAGTAAGAATCTTTTTATTTTTTATTTTTGTATCTTTTCAAATTCTCAAGTGATCCAATGGCGGAAAAATACTTTGGTAGATGGATGCATTTCTATGTACTCCATTTCTTTTTGGCAGCATATTTCTGAAAACAATGTATTTCTTTTTTACAGCAACATAGGGTTATTATTAAGATCAAAGTTATGTCCTTTTATTCATTCTATAAAGTGATAAATGATAAATCAAACCGTAGAATTAGAGAAATCAGATACTTAATGTCAATAAAAAGATAAGAAGTAGTCAGAGTTGTAATTGCACATACTTGTAAAGAATTTGTTAACTCATCTATAGATAAGTATATCTCTCTAAACACCTTAGATCCACACGTTGTCGTTTAATTAGCTAGGGTGCCAAAACCATAACTTGACTATTTTTAGGTGGAATATTCCAAGTCCACCCATCGCCATTTCTGTCACATCATCCAAGAAATAGCTATTTCATCCCCCATCATCCAAACCATTTGATTTGCATAGAAAAAAAGTAGTATGAGTTAATCCGATGATCTTAGTTTGAGACTATACCGAAATAACACCAAACCAGTTCAACAACGTCACTATTTCTCGACTTCTCGGCACTGTAGCAAGCCAAAAATGACTTTAGCAAAGTTATTTTCGCGTCAACGGAACGGACATGCTCCAAATATATAAATTCACTACACACACACAAAAAAAATTGTCATGTCATAGAATTGATTCAGACAGTACGTATCCATGAGATAGGCCAATTAGGTTACATTGAATGTGAATGATAGGTTAATTAAGCTCTCAAGATCCATTATAACAAACTGGTACCTATCAAGCATGCACATGAATGATCGTTTATTGGATGAGAAAAGCTCAGCAGAATCTCAATTACCCTTTACTTAATTTTTTCTGTGGATGTTGTACAAATTAATTAATTGACTAGACCAAGCTCCAGCTATCCAGAAAAGTACTCCACATTGTGGTCCATGGCTACCTCTCTGTTATATCAATGGCTACTCTCTTTTTCTTACAAAGCAACAAAATAAAGAATGTCTTACCATTTTTTTTTCGTAACGAAAGGTATCTCCGGCCAACTTGCGCGCATCTCGGAGTAATCGATATAACATCTTCCACAATTTTTTTTCACGCTTACACGTGAGGTGAGCTGGCCCAGAGAGTTAATGACAATAAAAATTGAACCTTAAACTTTATGAGAGAGCAAACTCCTCAAACCTGGGCCAATCCCTTGAGGTAAAAAAAAAAGGGGGGGGTTCAGGCTTTCAACTTTTGCATAGGTTTCTTAATTCGTATAATTTGCAGTTAACAACCTCTTCATGACTTTTACTTTCTCTATTTTTTTTATTAGTGCTTTTTTATTGCACACTTGAGTCATTATTAGCTATTATAGATAATTTGATCTATTGGAAATCCAATCCTGCACTTGTCATGATGTTTAACGCGTTTCGTTTCATTTTAAGAATTGCCCCTTTTTTTTTTGTGGTAATCTAACTTTCATTGAAAGAAAACACTGAGACAAGGATCAAAGGGGCATACCTCTGAGAACAGAGAAAAGAAGAAAGGAAACCAATATAGGGAACTTGTTTACAGCATCTCCAATCTCGACTTTAAATTTGGAGATGTCAAAATTTTTTTAATGCTAGTCTGGCATTAAAAAAAAAACTCAAAAATTATTTTTCGAACTTGAAACGGCTATTTTTGTACTTGGTAGTTGCTATCAAAATCGAAGCAATTGCAGAATTGCTCCTACCAAATTTAGGAAGAATTTAACTTAATGTTTGACATTAAAATTTGGAGAGTGCCTCCTCAGTGCCAAATATGACCGTCGAGGAGTCTACGGGGATTTGAGTCCCCCATTGGAGATGCTCTTAGTTGAAGACATGATTTTAATTCTTTGAATTAGTTGAAGACACGAAAATTCTTTGAATTAGTTGAAGACATGATTTTAATTATGTTTATTTATTGAGAACTGTCTTCTAAATTCTAATGACAGCCAATGTACAAGTCCTCAGAAAATGGAAATAAAATTTTGACAAGAACAATTGACAGTAGAATACTAGAATACCCTGAATCCAAATATCTAGAAGCATGGCACATGCCCTATGTTGAACATAAGGGTCAAAACCTAAAGTTTTATATATATATATATAACTCAGGTGTCTGCGCCAACTTATGTGTACCTCAACTAATCCCGGGGTTCAAGCCCACATCCAACTTGCGGAATTGAGAAAAACTATGTATAAACTATCTCCAAAGAGTTAATAACACCTGAGAAATTTCGAACATGAGATCTTAGTAAAAAACGAACCCTAAGTCTCAGAGCTCGACCGCCATGCCAATGGCTTAGGGTTGGTTAAAGACCAAAGTTGAGGCTTCAATTATATAAATCATTTGGTCCCCAAAAGTGGCTACACCTCAACCCAAAGCCACTTCATTTGTTTTACAAATAATCTGGCTTAAAATAATTTGGACTGTTTTCCTTATAACTCCCATTAATCAACCATTTTTGCTTTTTTGGAAGCCCAGCTTGTGAGGCTTAGAACAAAGAAGTACAATTCAGTGTCTGAGGATTAGCAGACCATTTATAGTCCGGCCCCTTTGTGACCCTTCATCCAACTTTTAGCACAAAAGCATCTCCTGAATTTCATCTCACAGTACAATGAATGTAAGCGGCCGTTGGCTAGCAGTTATTGGGTGGGTATCCTGTCACCTCAGATAGTATATCGGAACTACTTATATTCGGTATTTGACAACCGGATATAGACGATAAGATACAGACTGGTTGTGTTTGGTTAGATAGTTTAGTTTAGTTTTGATGATGTCATCAGGTGTAATGAGTGGAGAGAGATAGAGAGAGAAATGAGGGAAATGATGATGTCATCAAAACTAAAACTAAAACTAAACTGGGAAACAAACAGAGCCACTGTATCTCCCGGATTGTTTATGTAGTGGTCGGGTATAGCAGCATTCCCCATTTCCCCTCCCCGGCTCCTATCGATGATCCTTACATTTGAAACCCAATAGAAATAGGAAGTAAATTCTTGATTGTCATATTCAATCCTGAAATACATATATTCTCACACTAAGTAGGAATTTGATCTCTCATTTACTATAGTATTAATCTTATATTCCTAAAAAATAAATGACTCCAATGCATTTTGTTAAAAAAAAAAAACCGTGATTAAGATTAGTGAATTGATCCAAAACACTGGAATGAAATTAATTCGCGGTTTTTATGTTGTTGTAATGTATAACTAGTATTGTACTCTGTTTTAGAGAATAAGGCTCATGAGTATACATATATCACGGTTTCAAACTAAAAATAATACTATACTCCGTGAATTTTAGTCCCATTTTAAAATTGTCAAAAGTCGTGTCATTGTTTATAGGAGTTATTAAAAAATAAAGCAATAATATTTTGAATTCTTTAGTTATAAAGTCCTTGGACGTGCGCACAAGATGCTTGGCTTAAATGTAGGCGAAAGTCATAGTTTTAAGATAATGGGTTTGGATGGTAACTCAAAGAGTTCAGCCAAATAGGCCTGAGAAAATAATAAGTGTTTATTTTTAATGAGGTCGCATGTTCGAATTCAGGGAAAGTCAAATATTCTGAAACCTTGGGCCACTGAAATATTTGCCTAATCGTTAACTTCAAGATATCAGAATTTATCGAGATACACGTAAACTGACCCGAACACCCAGTTATCAAAAAATGATAATGGGGTTGGTAGAGCAATCCTGAATCAAGGAGATTCTAGTGACAGACTTGCTATAATAATAATGACATTTTTGGACTATTAATCTAAGAGCTTTAACTAATAATGCTAGTACACTACTTTGCTACTAATCCAATTGAATACATAAATCAACATTATTCCTAGATTTTGAGTCATTATAAAGGGGTAGAAGACCACCCTAGATTTCAAAGCAAGTATGAGCTAGCTTAGGTCTGCCAATACCATGAATATGTGCCCACACACATATAAATGTGAAGTTTGTTTAAGGGTGGTCACCATAGTCACAAAATCAGGGGTGTGAGAGGGCAGCCCTTTATGGATATCTTATATGATAGTGGTTGGTTTTTTAAAAGGGGAGAAAAAAGACAATGCACACACGACTGCAAAAGTTGAATCTAAGATATTTACTATCATCTATTGGTTCCAATAAAGATGATAAACCTAATGGGAAGCCAACTTTTTCCCACAAATTTCAAGATCTTATTTAGTATTTTAAAATGATACAAAAAAAAATCGAAAATTATCGGTGGTAGGATTTTTTTTTGTATAAAAAATTGTATATAATTTTTGTAATGACCTAAAATAATGTGAAAGACAAATAAGAATACCTTTTCGATTGTCCAGTAATTTTTATCGGCAACAATAATATAGTAATATTTTTCTTTTAATAACTAGGTGTCCCGACCAACTTATATGTAATGTTCAAACACATCCTTCCAGGCCAGGCAAAACCTAGGTGGCCCAATCAAAAATATAGTTTTATTACGTAAAATATTTGGATAGGGCCTTAACCCAACCTGAAGTCCACGTGGGTGCAGAATACACTTGTAATATGGCCTGGACTAATACGTTGGGCTTGGGTTCTCGTCCAAACCCAACTCCCGGTAGTTCAAAGGTTTATGGGGAGTCGGTAGTAAAATCATTAGTAAATGATTGCTCCTTGATTATTGACACGGGCTGCAAACGAACAGAGCTGCACGCAATCATCTTGCAGTTCGACTCAACTCGTTTAGTAGTTAAGCCGTGCTCGAACTCAAATTTTGGCTCGTTTAGTAAACGAGCTGAGCTCGAACACAAGAAAGCTCAACTCAAATTCACTCGTTTGCACCTTACCAAAATTAGAGAAACATATAACTTCTATGACATATTTGTACGCATATAGGAGTATATAGATGTTCTTACCTCACCTCACTCATTGACTCATTGTAGCATATGGAGATCACATTCCAAGGGGGGGAGAGAGAGAGAGTCTTGGTGGATTTTGGGTCAGCTCACCTCCAAAAATAGGAATCCTGAAGTGGTACAGGTTCAAGGTGACTTGAGGGTTTCACCATTTTCAGACTCAATTCACCATTTTGGGCAATTAATTTTTCTACCAAAAGGTCTTCCAATGTAAAAAACTACTCCATTAATCTGAAGTGTAAAAACAAACTTGATTGTTACCTAGTCACGGGAGCTCCTCCTCCTCTCTCTAAACTTATCATCTGCTCCTGGGGAGGCACGGCGCGCTCCGGAGTTGTTTTGCGTGTTGTCGGGTTTCAATGGGTTAGTGCCGGGCTTTTTTTTTTTGGTAATTTGTTAGGAGTGGGTCTTGTTATTTGTGGGGTTGCAGCAGTGGCATAACATGATCTCTCTCCTTAATCGGTGACGGTGGTGAGCTGTTCCGTGGCCTGGCATGGTTTTCTTCCTAACTGATGACGGCCGCAAGATTGAGGCCAACAGGTGACTGAAGTTTGGGTGGTTTTATCTGTTATGTTCTTTTCTTTTGTCTCATTTAACTTTTGGTTAGATTTCCATCCCCTCACTCGATATATCCTTATCAAGTTTCTTTTTTAATTTTGCCCCCCAAAAAAAAAAAAAAACACTGTCAGGACTGACTGTCAAAATAATTGAATGAAGGTAACTGTTGTGCTATCCAAATTCCAAAGGGGATGCATTCGGACTTGAGAAAATAATTTAGCCTCTTCATTGTGTAAATAGTCAAAGAGAATATCTCTATAGTGAATTAAGCTCATTAATTATTGTGAGATAAAAGTTCTTAGGATCACGTGGTTTAAGATTGCCAGATTAGAATTGGGGATGGTGTTGTGTCCCCAATCTAGGCCATCCGTGCTCGGCAATGGACGACTCGGATTTGTTTGGTAGCGGACGGTTCGGATGTGTTTGGACAAGATGTGATCCGAGCCGTCAATCGTCGAGCACGAACGGCCCAGATCGAACAACGTGCATATTGTCCTTCACCCCGGGTCCGCCAGATTATCTTGATTTTTGTAGTGTTGTTCTACTCGAATGAGTTCTATAAAGTGAACAACTCATGTACTTTTGGACTTCAAATGGTGCCCATTCGTAGAGCACAAAAGGACTATTGCGGCTACGGCGCTACGCTGATCCAAATGCGTGTCACACTTTCAGTTGTCATTTATGATTTGGCAAGAATTGTGGGGAGTAAAATAACACTAAAATCATTGGAAGGGAGTACCCCAAAGTGTAGAGAATGATGTAGATGGGTTAGGATTATCTCTGAAATTGAGCGATTTTTATACTCTGCAAATGTATATTCACACTCCTTATTTATTCTTTATTCCTATGAAGTATGAACATATTATCCTTCACTTTTTAAAAAAATTCACACATTAAAGGACATTTTTGTAAATTCGAATGAATAAAGAAAGAAAGAAAAAAAGAGTGCAAATAGTAAAAAATGAAGTGCAAAAATTAATTACCTAGTGGAAAAACAAAAACAAAACCAAGTGCAGAATAAGGTAGTAAAAAATTCAACTGGACCAAAAGGAGACAGAGTGAAAGCTTTACTCTGTAATATGTATAAGTTGTCATTCCTCTTGGCCCAACCCAAGCTTTAAAAAGGGTTTTACTTTTTCAAGTTTGCAGGCAGAGAAAAACTTGGCACTTGGGTGCCGGGTGGGTAGGATCTCGGTTGTCCAAAAGTGTGTTGAACGGTCCAAATTTCTCTCAATCCTTCTCCCCTCTCTTTTTGTGGATAATTCAGATTTCTCTCAACCATTACTCTCTCTCTCTAAAACCTGGATCGTCCAAAATAGTTTTGGACCGTCATGTGAACCCGTCCGGCATCCAAGTTTTTGTCTTGTAGGCCAGTGTAATCCGTATAAGGTGCCATTCCTCTTGGCTCGATCCAAGGAGGAGTTAGTTGAACCGGGGCATGACAACAACGGCCCGTTTGGATGGGGCGTTAGAGGGGGGCATAAATATGGAGGGTGTTATTTATGCCCGGACCCACACATATGGAATGGTTTGCCAACAAAAAATGCAGGAGTGTTATTTATCACCCGGACTAAATATCACTCCTGCAGGGGTGTTATTTATGGACAGCCCAGGGGGTGTCCATATTTAACACCCCATAATACCCCGTCAAAATTACCAAAATGCCCAAAATAATATCCCTTTCCTCTACCTCCTCGCCCACTGCACAGATCCATTATTCATGTGTAAAACCCTTTAAACCCATTATCAGCTAGTTTAATGCTTTACTTGGGTACCTTGATTATAAGTCTTTAGTTGGGTTCCTCAGTAGCTTTTTTCTGGTTGTAGCACTTTTTTTTAACAGGATAGCAGTACTTGTTGTAAAGTATGTTTTAACAAGACAAAGCAAAAGAAACAAAGGCGAAAAAAAAAATACCATACTAAAAAGTACATGCATGAAAAACAGAATTTGGAATTGCCGATCTCAAAAAAAAAAAAAAAGCAGCATTTTGAATTTCTATACTTAAATACCATACTAGAACAAACTGATAATGAACTTGCCCAAATATTTTTTGTTTAAATGTTATCATCCAGTGTGTGGTGATGGTCCTATGGTAGTTGTATTTATGTTTACATGTTGTTATTTTTTTTGGGAACATAAAATGTGTACTATTTATTATAATAAACAATTAATCTTAAAAAAAGTAAACATCTAAATTAATTTTTATAATAAAACAATTAATATAAATATTAATTACAATTAAATCTTATAGCTTAATTAGTTATTGAGTTTCAATAATAAATTAATTAATTATTGGATTTATCTAATTAAAAAATACATAACTTATACAAATATGCACACAAGGGCAAAAATGTCTTTTGACAGCTTTTTACATCATCCACCCAAAGTTAATCCCCCTTCTTACAAAATCATCCAAACGAAGTACTACTTAATCCCCCCTCCATAAATGTCACATCACTGTGGGGCCACCCTCTATATATATTACCCCCTACTATCTTATACCCCATCCATATATAATACCCCTAAAACTAATCCGGCATCCAATCGAGCCGCAAGGGTTTTATGTTTTTAAGTTTGTAAGCCAACAGTAAAAATATATCTTTAGATTACTGAAAAGCTTAGCTTTAGGATTGGGAGACTTGTAATTAATGTGCATGTAAAAAAATATTCCAAACACACATAAAAGGAAATTCCCTTTTTAATTTTGCCACTTTCAAGTTTAATAAAAAAAAATTTTGTGCTTTTATATTACTAGTACTCGGTCATAACAAAAAAAGTATATGGAGTAGTACTCCAGTTTTTCTTGGAAAAATAATGATATTTTTCTAGGTTCTTTTCTTGAAAAAAATTGATCGCTTTTCATTTGTATATACTGAAATTGTATTTACAAGATGTATAAATACTCCATTTATTTTTCCAGATTACGTAGTGCTCTGTTTACATTTTTTTTTTTACATAGCCTGCCGTTTGTTCGCATGCGCATATTCCGTCCGTAGTAGAAATCGTTGACAAATTACTCCAAAAGATCAAATCTACACGAAAGAAAATGTAAGAATGATACTCCCTCCGTCCCAAATTTGTTGTCCATTTACGAGCATACGTTCCATTTTTCAATTGCTCATATTTTTCAATCTATAATGTTTTTTACAATTTTGAAAACTTTGTTTAATAGAACCTATCGAGAGCAATCAAACAAGATTCATATTGAAAATATATAACATTATACATTGAAAATATAAACAATTTTTTGAGGGGTTGTGAATAGTGCAAGTGGACAAGAAATTTGGAATGGAGGGAGTAATTATGAAACTTGAGATATTAGGATTACATAACATGGCTGCAAATGATTCACCGAGCTATTCGTAAGCAACTTGCGACTGATCAGCATATTATGGACTCTGTAAACAAGCCAAGTTTAAGCTCAACTGCTCAAGTTTTGATTCCTTTTAGTAAATAAGCAGAGTTTGAGTTAGTTGTAACTTGTATATAAATGCTCACCTCGTTTGTAAATACTTGACTCGTTTATAAAGGTTTATTTAATAAATGAACCGAGTTCAAAAATCTTGTAATTAAACGAGTTGAGCTTGAACATTTTAAACCTCAACTTGGCTCGACTTATTTACAGTGCCATTTCACAATAACATAAAAACAAATGGACATTCCTACCAACGTTGACAAAAATGCACACATCCAAAAAATAGACAATACAGAACAGTCCAATGCACATGGGTCTAGAAAACAAGAGCGTACGAAACCATCCAACGCGCATAGTCCAAAAACAAATGCGTATGGAACCGTCAAGATGCGTATATAACCATCAAATGCACATGGTTCTCACCTAGTAGATGTATAGTCAACATACATTAGGTTCTCACCTAGTAGATGAAGAGTCAACATACATTACTCACCTAGTAGATGTAGAGTCAATATACATTAGGTTCTCACCTAGTAGGCTAGTAGATGTAGAGGCAACATACATTAGGTTCATATCTATATTTGAATTTGTGCACTTCTACGTTTGTCCATTTTCCAAACAGGTAAGCCTATAAAGAATCTGTGACCTACAAGTCACAATGAGACAACTTTACTTTTTCGTACTTGCGTCAAATCCGTTTGCTTCCTAGGATGAGATTGCGTATATCAACGATTCCCTAGACCAACATATGCGAAACGCCTTTTTTATAAACCTATGAGAGCATCTCCATTCCTTACTCAAAATTTAGACTCAAACTCAAATTTGAGTAAAAATCATCCAAAACCCTCACCCACACCTTAGAGCATCTCCACTCATTACCCAAATCCTACATCAAACTCAAATTTGAGTAGAAACCAACCAAAAAACTCACTCCACTCCTTCACCAAATTCTTCACCAAATTTGATATTACTCAAATTCTTCACCAAATTTGGTGAGAACCAAATCCAACATCAAATTTTGAAGGCCATTTTCTCCCCCTCAAATTTACAACAATGTCATTAATGAGGCTTTTACTCAAATTTATGCATAGATTTTCTTTTTCCCATTGGAGTGCTCCATACCAAATCAAGTTTTTACTCAAATCTTTACTCAAATTTGGGTAAAAATATGAGTAAATGGATGGAGATGCTCTTACCCAAACCTATACCAAATTTGAGTTTTACTCAAATATTCACCAACTCTGATATGAACCAAATTTTTAATCAAGTTTTCAAGGCTTTTTTATTGCACTGCTATTTACCCTTTTGCCATTGAATGCTGTTGATTAAATTTTCACTGCACAATTTGAGTAAGCGTTGAAGGAGCCGTACCAAATCAAGTTTTTACCAAAATTTTTACTCAAATTTGAGTAATTTTTTTTTAAGTAAGGAGTGGAGATTTTTTTTGAAAAGCAAAGAAGTAAGGAGTGGAGATGCTCTAAGGAATAGTGGTTAGACCATCTCTAGCCCTCACTTAATTTTGAATCCACAACCACAACCTGAGATAAAATCCCAAAATCTCACTCTAGCCCAACTCAAACCTATATCAAATTGAGTTTTACTCGTATTTTTAACCAAATTACTCAATTTTTACACAATAAACGTAACAAAAAATCACTAACCAAAATTCACTCAATTTTTTAAAGGTTATTTTTTCCTCCTCAAACTTACAACTATTTCATTAATGAAGCCTTTACTCAAATTTATGCTTGAATTTACATTTTCCCATTAGAGTTCTCTATATCAAATGAAGCTTTTCCTCAAAATTTGAGTCAAATTTGAATAAGGACCAGATATTAGGGCTGCTAAAAAAAATCGGTGAATCGTGAATCCAGTCCAGACCGAACCGATCAACACGTTTTGGATTTTAACCGTGGATTAATGGTCCGGACACGTATTGAAAAAAATAAAAAACCGTGACTCGTGGTCCGGACACGGACTTTGATTTTGAAACCGTGGATTAACCGACCCGAACCGTGAGATTTTTATTATAAATAATTTTTTTAAAAAAATAAATATACATGTATAGATAAATAATTTTGCCACTTCTATAATTTTACCACTATACTACCTTGCATTTGTTGTACTTTATCACTTAACTATTATTACATCGGTTAGGAGTTGAAGGAGATTTTTTTTAGCCGGATCAGTTATTGTGTAAACCAACTAAGCTGGCAACCATTCGCTGAAACATTTGATGATTGGTTTGCCATGTATATTTTATAAGCAGTGGAGCAACTATTTTGGGTTTTGTTTTTTGGCTATCTAGTTTGATTCCATAATGTTCAAGTTTAGATTTGTTTAATTAATTTGTTGGGATGTTTAATAAGCTTTCATTATTTGTTTCAACGTTGAGTTTGGGTTTCGAATGAGTTGATGATTTTTTTTTTTTAGAATAAGTTGAAAATCCGTGGATAAAATCCGGAACCGATCCGTGACTCGCAGATTGGATTGGAACCGAACCGTGAAACTTTTGGATCGGACACGGATTTTATTTTTAAAAATCCGTAACTCGCGATTAGGATTGGATTCATGCCAATCCAGACCAATTCGGACTGTGAACACCCCTACCAGATATGCTCTTCTACTTGTACAAAACAAGAATCATGCTATATGTACAATAATTTCGGCTCCAACTATTTACAACCCCTCTCACATACACATGGGGTCCACACATAGTTATAAGTGTAGGCCTACGTGTATGTGAGAGAATTATAAATGGCCGAAGCCGAAATGGTTGTACAAATACGATAACAAAACAAATGCAGTAGATTCCGTTTTAACCCGGAAAAGGACATCATTTAACGAACCATGGTTAATCCCTCCACTATAAGTACACACACCATCCCTCTCTCGTGTTTGCCTCTCATTTTCTCTCCCACTTCTCCATTCCTTTGACCACTCGGTCATACCTTCTTTCTCTCTCCTCTTCTTCCACTGTCATTTTCTCTCTCTACTCTTTCCGGCTACCAATGCTCTCTGCAACTCTCTCTCTCCTCGGACCCATAACCCCAACCGACATTGTCAGTTCTTTAACACAATAATCGTAACAAAAAGTCACTAACCCAAATTCCCTCTCCCTCAGATCCCTCGCATATGTGCTCAAGCACCCTTCCATGGCGAAAACCCAACCAACAAAAATGTCCCAATACACCAGAGCCATTTGATTAGGACACCCTTTTCTTGAACCCGTTTGTATAGCTGGTTTTCGATTCTGTTCTTCGCTCTGTTGAGGTTGAAAATGGCGGATAATACAGAGCCAGTGAAAGCAATGCCGGATTCTGACAAGAAGAAGGAGCAGAGCTTGCCGTTTTATAAGCTGTTCTCGTTTGCTGATAAGTACGATTGGGTTCTCATGATATTGGGAAGTGTTGGAGCAGTTATTCACGGCTCTTCGATGCCGGTTTTCTTCCTCTTGTTTGGCGAAATGGTTAATGGGTTTGGGAAAAACCAGTCCGATTTGACCACCATGACCCAGGAAGTTTCAAAGGTTTTTTTATTTTTTTTGCAATCTACTAAATTTTGTACGTAATTCTAATTTGTTGTGTAATCTCAGATCTGATTCTTACTTTCTGGGTTGTTTTTTAACTGCAGTATGCCCTGTATTTCGTCTATCTCGGGTTGATTGTATGTGTCTCCTCATATGCAGGTAAAGCTCTGATCTATATCTTTGTATCAAGAATGAAACCTTCCTTAGTGCAACGATTTGGATACAGATGTGTTCAAAACTATTTGTTCGGTGCATGTGGGTCTCACTCTATAAAGATGGACCGATACGCATCGGACTGTTTCGAACATATCTTTGTTAATCTGTGCACTTTCATTTGTGTCCTTAGCATTTTTGTTTTTGTACACTATTAATGATTTTAATCTTCAAACTGGTTTAAGCTTAACGTCTGGGCTAGATCAATCTTCTTCTACTCCACTTAAAATATTCCCATGTTCAAATCTCATTGCTATTTTCATTTTTCAGTATTTAATTACCTTAATAAATATACTAGGAAGGAATCCCAGGACATGTACATTCGTGATAACAACCAATAAAGAAATAATTTAAAGCTTTCATTATTTGGAAGTTCTTAGCCAGTTCACTATTTGGATCGGTTCATGTGGGTTTTGCACGTGGTCATGTGGACCGTTTTTCCTCTGACCTTTTCCCAAAAAAATAAAAACAAAAATTTATAGCTGTGTCTGATGTTATCTTATCTAATAGATACATCCCTATCACTGTTGATTTGCAATTGTTACCGATACTATTGAACTGGGTTAATTTTTGTTTGATGAAAAAATCAATGGATTTGTATCTACAGAGATTGCTTGTTGGATGTATACTGGGGAGAGGCAAGTGGGTACTTTGAGGAAGAAGTATTTGGAGGCTGTGTTGAAGCAGGATGTGGGATTCTTTGATACAGATGCTAGAACTGGGGATATTGTATTTAGTGTCTCAACGGATACTCTTCTTGTTCAAGATGCCATTAGTGAGAAGGTTTGCCCCTCTCTCTCTCTCTCTCTCTCTCTCTCTCTCTCTTCATAACTCATACTGTATTTTTTTTTCTTTCTGGTTGACGGTAAGCGGTATCCGGGTCAGTTTACGCGCATATGGACTATATATACGTATTTGTGTATTCGTAGAAAATATGGTCTATATTGCAACGGCGTAATTTAGTACATGTGGGGATTGTGGTGGCAAAAACAGAAAGATGCTCATCATGGTGGTTGGTTCTCCATTAATGCGGGTCCCAGTGGGCAAATTCTCACATCTGATGGCGCAAAATAGCAAAATCCATCCTTTGACTGAGGTTTCTCATTTGGGTTCAACTCTTCTCATCCTAAAAAACCCAGACTTTTCTTGGTTGAATCCTTTCAATTTTATGAGGACCAGTTTGATCCATTTTGGATGGTTGGGAAAATAATACTTGGATCCCTTCCAATTTTTAAGGACCAGTTTGATTTATTTTAGATACATTTTTAGTTGGGACGATAATACTGAGGCATCAACTAAGCTGATTTTAGTGTATAATTGAAGGAGGAGATCCGACCCGGAAATGCGCACCACTCACTTGATGAAAATCTGTGTTTTGTGGACATGAGTACGGTTAAAACATGACAATCTGTGTATTTTTATAGACATGAGTACTGTTAAAACATGATTTCCCACTTCTGTTTGTTGGAATTTTAGGTGGGAAATTTCATCCATTATCTCTCCACTTTTCTGGCCGGACTGGTGGTTGGTTTTGTGTCAGCATGGAGATTAGCTTTGCTTAGTGTGGCAGTGATTCCGGGCATCGCTTTTGCCGGGGGCTTGTATGCATATACTCTAACCGGCCTCACATCCAAAAGCCGAGAATCCTACGCAAATGCCGGTATTATTGCTGAGCAGGTTGGCCTTCTATAAAGTTCTTTTTTTTTTTTTTGATTTTATTTTTGAACTACCTTCGATGAAGTTCGATAGAACCTTTTTTAAATTGCATTTTGTTGGAGTATTCTAAATTAGAGCAACTTAAAAATTTGTGTTGCTTTGCTGAAATGTGGTTTGCATCATTCTCCATGATACCATATGATTTGTTTGTTTATCTTTTCCTAATTTGTATTATAATATGTGTTATCCTTTGTGGGTCAAATGATGTTCTTCCATGTGCTACAGTCATCATTCATAAAAGGGACTTTTCCTTTTGCTTCTTTTTTTGTTTATCTTTCTCTTCTTTTTCCTTTTACAGATTAAATGATTCTACTACATGTGCTGTTACAACTTATAATCTTATAATTATTAGTAACAAGTTTTGAATGGCCTTACACATATTTGAGATTCTGAATTTTCGGAATATATCCATTTAAAAGTCTTTTGTTAAAGTCTTAAAGAACTTATTGGGGTTTTGATTTAACACTGTCTGAATAGGCCATTGCACAAGTTAGGACAGTTTACTCGTACGTTGGCGAGAGCAAGGCCTTAAACTCCTATTCAGATGCAATACAACACACATTGAAGCTGGGATATAAGGCCGGGATGGCCAAAGGACTAGGGCTGGGATGCACCTATGGAATAGCATGCATGTCATGGGCCCTAGTTTTTTGGTACGCCGGTGTTTTCATCAGAAACGGGCAAACAGATGGAGGGAAGGCATTCACTGCAATCTTTTCTGCCATAGTTGGGGGCATGTAAAATCTCTGACTATAACTTTCACCTAAATAGACTTATGCAGTATTTCGAACTTATAAAGAATAAAAATATGGTTCTTACAGGAGTTTAGGTCAATCCTTTTCGAACCTTGGGGCTTTTAGCAAAGGCAAAGCTGCTGGATACAAGTTAATGGAGATTATCAAGCAGCAGCCAACTATCATTCAAGATCCTTCAGATGGGAAGTGCTTAGCTGAGGTCAGTGGGAACATTGAGTTCAAAGATGTAACTTTCAGCTACCCATCGCGGCCAGATGTTGTCATTTTTAGGGATTTCTCCATTTTCTTCCCTGCCGGAAAGACAATTGCGGTTGTTGGTGGAAGTGGGTCTGGAAAAAGCACTGTCGTTTCCTTGATAGAAAGGTTTTATGATCCTAATCAAGGTAATTTCAACACTTCTATCATGTTAAAATGTAAGAAGTTCAAATTTCACAGAATCGATGATGTTACTAATCTTTTAAATTGGCTGAATAGGGCAAATTTTACTTGACAATGTGGATATAAAGACACTACAGCTGAGATGGTTGCGTGATCAAATTGGACTGGTGAATCAAGAGCCCGCGTTGTTTGCTACTACTATAATTGAGAATATTCTCTACGCAAAGCCTGATGCAACAATGATTGAAGTAGAAGCGGCTGCTTCTGCTGCTAATGCACATAGTTTCATTACCTTGCTTCCTAATGGGTACAACACTCAGGTCAGTATCCATTCCCATGTATAGTTATTACCTTCTTTCCGAATAGGTATACCCGCCCGCTGCCTGCATTCCCAACTCTGGTTTCAATATTAACCATTCCCGTAGTTATTTTCTTCTTTTTAACGGATTATGCCTTTCAATTGCAATCCCAGGTGGGAGAAAGAGGAGTCCAACTCTCAGGTGGTCAAAAACAGAGAATTGCAATTGCAAGAGCCATGTTGAAGAACCCAAAAATCCTTCTCCTCGATGAAGCAACAAGTGCCCTTGATGCAAGTTCTGAGAGCATTGTTCAAGAAGCTCTCGACCGCCTCATGGTTGGGAGGACAACAGTAGTTGTTGCCCATCGCCTCTCCACCATAAGAAATGTCGATTCAATCGCTGTGATACAGCATGGGCAAGTTGTCGAGACAGGAACCCATGAGGAACTAATTTCAAAAGGTGCTGCGTATGCCTCATTAATTCGGTTCCAAGAAATGGTGGGAAATCGCGACTTCTCAAATCCTTCAACCAGGCGTTCACGCTCATCACGACTAAGCCACTCACTTTCTACCAAATCTCTTAGCCTTCGTTCCGGCAGTTTGAGGAATTTGAGCTATTCCTATAGCACGGGGGCGGATGGTCGGATTGAGATGATCTCAAATGCTGAAACGGAGAGAAAAAACCCAGCACCTCGCGGGTACTTCTGCCGGCTTCTGAAGCTGAACGCTCCAGAATGGCCTTATTCCATAATGGGTGCTGTTGGATCCATTCTCTCTGGTTTTATTGGTCCAACATTTGCCATTGTGATGAGCAATATGATTGAGGTGTTCTACTATACAGATCCAGCAAGCATGGAAAGTAAGACAAAGGAGTACGTTTTCATTTACATTGGTGCAGGTCTTTACGCGGTTGTGGCATATTTGATACAACACTATTTCTTCAGTATTATGGGAGAGAATCTCACTACAAGAGTGAGGAGGATGATGCTTGCAGGTATTGTTCTCATTGCAAGCTCAGATTTCATACATAAATCAATACCTGACTTGTGTCAAGGGACATTTTTGAAGCTTTGAACAAAATATTGGGTAGTTTATCTTGAAATGAAAGGATAAAACCAGACAAATAATTTCTTAGGAAGAATTTCTGCAAAATTTTCTTTGGTTTATCATGATTAGGTGGTTGAAGCTCTAAGGGTTCTTTTTAATGGTTTTTCTCTTGTCAGCATTACTGAGGAATGAAGTCGGATGGTATGACGAGGAGGAACACAACTCAAGCCTTGTGGCAGCTCGCCTTGCCACGGACGCTGCCGATGTGAAATCTGCCATTGCTGAGAGAATATCTGTTATACTGCAGAATATGACGTCCCTTCTCACTTCCTTCATAGTTGCTTTCATCGTGGAATGGAGGGTCTCCCTTCTCATATTAGGCACCTTCCCTCTTCTTGTCCTGGCCAACTTTGCTCAGGTAACCACAAAAGACTCAAACCCTTTACAATTTCTAACACAATGATAGCATGCTCTTTTGGGATACTCCCAAAAATCCAACAAGGGTATTTTGGGTACATCAGAATTTTTCTATGTTCCTTTGTTTCTTAGTGTCAGATTTCACGGTCTTGGTTGGATTTCTGGAATCTATCTTCACTGCTTTCTTGGTAGAAAACGACAAAAGGTTAAAATAAAGTCTCCACTGGTGCACTGCACGTGCTTTCCTCCAATTCCAGTACCACACTTTTCGAAATTCACATACGACCCAAATATAATAAGACACAAAAGAAGGCCTTGGTGGTGGTGATAATGTCAAAACTATTTTTGGTGGTGCCAAAACACGAGTGCATAAAAAACTTATACTCTATATGTGATACAAGTCTTTTATGCACTAGAGTTTTGGCATTTATTCGAGTTTCGGTCATAATTTTGTACTTTTTCGATTCCTTTCGTTGAGACTGATCATGGAACCTAAAATTTTGACGTAAAACTAACAAATACAATTTTTTTTTCAATAAAGACACAAAAAAGTTAAGCAGAAGAATTATTATTATTGTTGTTGTTGTTATTATTATTATTATTTATAAATAACAGTGAAGAGAAGAAAAGAAAAGATTCCATCAACTTCAATGTCTCTGGGAATGCGCTCCTGTTTTCTTATTTCAGTTTACTTTAACTTTTATCACCCAAGTCAAAACTTAGGTTCTCTGGTACTCTTTTTTACCCATTCCTTTCTCTTTTTGAAGTCCTATTTTTCACCTTGCCTAGACACTGCACACCGCAGTGTGCGTCAGTTTTGTTTGTGGTTTTAGAGACCCAAGTAAATGTAGAGAGAGAGAGAGAGTTGGCCCGTGATGATCATTCATATATGATGCAGATGGCTGCCATTATTGAGCAGTTCCATTAGAACCTATACATTTCACTCATATATTCGTAGAAATGTGTTGGCATATACATAGAAATGTGATAGTAAAAATCATATTCTTTCTTCTTTTCTTCTTCCACTGCCCTCCTTTTCAGTTGTCATTTGTGTTGGTCACGGGAGGTGTCAGACAGTCTGGGGCATAACTGTAGAAAAAATTTCAAAAATTATCCTTGCAAACAAAATATAATATCCGCCATGTTTTTATGTGTTTTCTAGAAAATAAAAACAGAAAATTACAAAGATCGGCCAATTGGAGACTAAAAGAGTGTTAAGCAGTAGCGTCAAATACATGAGTAATGTTAAAAAAATTAGCAAATGTTACAAATACGTACTAAAAGTTGTGCCTATATTTGAGAAAATTTACAAGTGAGTGGGTCAAGTTACCTCACTTGCCACGATGTGGCTCCGCCGTTTCCTACTCGGGATGTGGTAGGGTACACTCCTCCTTTAAAAGAGTATTGATAAGACTGTTTTGCCCTCTCTCTATATAGAAATTGTCGTTTGCACGAGGACGAAATAGGAAATGCATGCCACAATTCTAACCAAAACAAACACCAAAATAATTTCCCCTCTACTATATTTACATTCCAAAGGATTCTATATCTTGTGCAAACAAGCCCTTTCTTTTTTAAAACTTAACAAACAAGCCCTTAGGCTCAAAATCCAAAGAGGAGTTTCTCAGTATTCTGGCTTGTTTTGGGGTACAACAGCAACAGCACAGTAGAGTGTCTATAACAATTGTCCTTGCACCTGGGCTCAATAGTGTACTAGATTTTGCGCATGCTACATGCCAATGAGATAGATTGATTACCCCTGTCAACTATTAAAATCTCATTGTCATCAACTTGTCCACACTTGAGCTAGGGCCCCACCCTTCTTCCATCAATTAATTCTTTCACGTCCCTAATGAATCCTTCCTCAGTCCTTATCATTGTGGGTGAGTTATCATATCTTTCATTTAGATGGGATTGAAATTCCAGGACAACTAATTACTTGACTTATTAAATAATGCCCACAAGACTACAACTCTAAAGTGCAAATAATGCACTCAAGACTACAACTTTAAACATCTTAACTCAACGAATTTTGAGCGAAAGCTCTGCTTGGCTCATTTGCAATTAGAGGTATGTGGAAGCCAGATGTAGCTGGATATAGATACACGGGTTGAGTATATCCAGAATTAGTTTGGTTTTTCCCTCCTGGATATGTAATTCCCCGGATCTACATAATTTCTTAGAGGGGAATAAATTTTAGACACCCTAATTTTGTTCGGCTTGGACATGGAGCATTACCAAAATACCCTTATACACCATTGTGAGAGAGATGTCCTTCTTTGTGGGCAAAATAGTATTTTTACCCCACTGGACTGGACTTTATCCACTCCTCATATCAACTATAAAACAAACCAAGTAACTTTTAATCTCCTAATCTAAAATAATCCCCATTCAATCATATTGTCTTATTATATCCCCGTTCTCTCCTCCAAATTTTAACCGCTAACAAACAAGCCGTTGCATGCATACCAAGATTATTCAATTATTATTGGCTGGTGATAAGTATTCTCCCTCTAACATTAGTTCCTTCTAGTGAAAGAGATTATAAGATGGTGGGATAAAGTATAGTTGATTTGGTCTCTACAGCTTGGTAGAACTTTGGATGGTTGTAAGATTGACAAGGAGAACCACATGCAAATTTAAATATGCTGATTGTCGTGATATGTTGGAACCCCACCTAAGAAACTTCTTGTTGATACATGTTGTCTCTCATGAACATTGAAACTGTTAGTCTGTTACTATCATTGCAATCTTCACTGTGTGGGTGTGCGCGTGCTCGCATGTGTGCGGTGAACCCTAAATCGGGTTCAAATCCTTCTGCATGATTCGAAGCATGAACAGTAGTCACACGAATGTCTTTCCATTTTAGAGCTCACATTGTCTTAGGCTTGAGAAAACCAGCTGCATAAATTTGTCACAAGAATTATTTAGAAATTTCCCATGTTCCTTTTTTCTCTCCATTAGTTGGCACAGCCGTGTCCTGACAGTTAATTCTGTTATTTTCACAGCAACTCTCTCTCAAAGGCTTTGCTGGAGACACAGCCAAGGCACATGCAAAGACAAGCATGATAGCAGGGGAAGGAGTGAGCAACATCCGGACCGTTGCCGCCTTCAATGCCCAAGACAAGATCCTCTCCCTATTCTGCAACGAGCTTCGTGTCCCCCAGCTCCGCAGCCTCCGCCGCAGCCAAACCTCCGGCGGACTCTACGGCCTCTCTCAACTTGCTCTCTATGCCTCAGAAGCCCTTATACTATGGTACGGAGCCAACCTTGTTAAACAAGGCGACTCCACGTTCTCAAAAGTCATCAAGGTTTTCGTAGTCCTAGTCATCACGGCCAATTCGGTTGCTGAAACTGTCAGCCTCGCCCCTGAAATAATCCGGGGCGGTGATGCCGTTGGATCCGTTTTCTCTGTTCTCGACCGTTCAACCAGGATTGACCCGGATGATCCTGATGCTGAGCCAGTTGACTCTGTCCGCGGTGAGATCGAGCTTCGGCACGTGGACTTTTCCTACCCGGAGCGACCGGACATTCTTGTTTTCAAGGACTTCAACCTTAGGATCCGAGCTGGCCAGAGCCAAGCCCTTGTTGGAGCAAGTGGGTCAGGAAAGAGTTCCGTCATTGCGTTAATAGAACGATTCTACGACCCTTCGGTTGGGAAAGTTATGATTGACGGGAAAGACATCAAACGGTTGAACTTGAAGTCACTCAGGCTTAAAATAGGATTAGTTTCACAAGAACCAGCTCTCTTCGCGGCAAGCATTTTCGAAAACATTGCCTATGGGAAAGACGGAGCAACCGAAGCAGAGGTCATTGAAGCTGCTCGAGCTGCAAATGTGCATACCTTTATTAGCGCATTACCCGAAGGGTACAAAACCCCGGTCGGAGAGAGAGGGGTTCAGCTCTCTGGAGGCCAGAAGCAAAGGATTGCCATTGCACGCGCTGTTCTAAAGGACCCCGCAATACTTTTACTGGACGAGGCCACTAGTGCCCTCGATGCAGAATCCGAGTGTGTGTTGCAAGAGGCGCTTGAGAGGCTCATGAGGGGTCGAACCACCGTGCTCGTGGCCCACCGGCTGTCGACGATCAGGGGAGTGGATAGCATCGCAGTGATCCAAGACGGTCGGATCGTGGAACAAGGTAGCCATTCGGAGCTAGTCAGCCGACACGAGGGGGCTTATTCTAGACTCCTGCAGCTCCAGCTCCACCACATTTGATCAAGTTTTTGTTGATTGTAGCCAAGAAATTTCCTCTGTTTGGGATGGTGGTAATTATGTTTGGGTCCCATTAACCTTTGCTTTTTTCTTTTTTTTCTTCCCCCTTTTTATTGATTTCCCTTTTGAATATGATCCTGATGCTGATAGTTTTGTTTGTAGATATGGGGATGTGAACACCATATCCAAGTACTACTCCATTCCCAATGGAGATGCATATCCTATATTATCATTAGTGTTTGTTTCTTTGCCTTTTTCCCTTTTCTTCAGTGAAGTTTTTTGATACTTCAAAAGTAAACCCTAAAAACCCAACTTTCCAGCTCTCTGGGGGTCCCTTGTATACTTTTATTGCTCTGCCCTTTTCTCTATGCATGTGTTTGTTGAAGTGGTCTGCATCACCTTAGATAAGGGCATATTTGCTTTGGGCTTAAGGCCGACAAGGGTAACATTTGTCCTTCTAATTAATTGAGACACACATGCGTTTGGCCCATATGGTTTGAATTATTGTCTCAAAGCAAAAGAAGGTAAAGCATTACAATCTTTAATAGTATCTTATACATGAATATATCTATTTGTTGTAAGTATGGTGATTGTGGCCCACTAAACCCACATAAGAGGACGACCCCCCCCCCCACGGGGGTGCAATCTAAAGGGGCCTTCACCTAATGCCTTATATAAAGTTGGTGGAGCCGAAGGATTAGTCCGGTTGGTGGGTAGATTTTCTCCTCACATAATCGATCAGAGTTATAATGGCCTTGTTCGGTTAGCAAGTTTTGTTTTGTACTGTTTAGTTTTGATGATGTAAGCAGGTGTAATAAGTGGAGAGAGATAGAGAGAAAAGGGAGAAAAGTGATGATGTAAGCAAAACAGAAATGGCCCAAAACTGTGAAACGAACACAGCCAATATTTCATGGGGTGAGGCCACAAAAATGTAATTTCTGATGAATTTCTTAGTCTTGACGTGAATAGCTTGCCTTTGCAGGTTTCCCCAATGAATGGTTTATTGATTGATAATTGCCTTCAATGAAAGGATGCTACCTTGTGTACTTGGTCTGTCACTATGACTGAAACTGAGGTCCCCCAGCAAAAAAGTTTAACCACACCTTGACCTTTTGTGACAATTATTTGATCAATAATGTTAAGAACAGGATGCGCACTCACAAATAAACTCACATGAATCTGAGGCTCACATCACGCCGACTTCAAGCTAACTAGCTTGTTTTCGAAAAATATGACTGACCGTTAGATCAAATACGATAAATAATGGTAGCATGGATAGAGAAAATAAGACTGATAGGATGATTCACTTTGCAATGTATTTTGATCTCTCGCGAGTTCCACCCGCAGAGATGGCCTCTCAACAAACATTTATTAAACTACAAGTGTGGGTTCACCTGTTCATTTCTTCTATGTTAACGAAAATCAAATGCGACATAGCTCAAACTCAAATAACTTGGGTACAAGTTAGTACTTTAGGATGTTCCAAATATAGTCTGAGTTAAGGGAGAAGTGTGGTCCGCCCAGTCCAGGTGAGCGAGTCTTTAGACACCTTTTTTGCTCGGCAGAAGTTGGTAATGTTAGTTGTAGTTACTAAGTTTTGAACCCCGTCTTTAAATTGTTGTTATTTTCACCGGGAAGAAATGAAAAGCAAAGAAAGGGATGGCAAAGAGCATTGGAGCAGGAGCAGCAGAGAAATGAGATTCTGAGAAGATAGCAAGGTGATAGGAATTTGGGTTCTGCAACTATTATGCGGTTTTGATGAAACACAGGAAACATAACAAAAAAAAGGGTTAATTTCACTAACCTCCCCTGAGGTTTGCATAAATGCCACTGCCCTCCCCTCTGGTTTCTGAAATTCCACTGCGCTCCCTTGCTTTAAAACTAAATGTCAGATACCTCCCTTTTCCGTCAATTCCGTTACAAAACCGTTAAGTCCATCTTTTTATCCCCATTTTACCCCTCCCTCTTACCCTCACAACTATAAATACACTACCCCACTCAAAAAACGTTATTTTTTTTTTCTTTTAATTGTACACCATTTTTTTTGGAATCACGAACAAGTACTGTTGAATGGAATCACTCCACGGACGGAAAAGTACTGTCAGATACCCCCCATTTTTTTTTCTTTCATTGTCGTTGATTTTTCAAACATTCAAAACGGTGTGAAAACACGACGGTGCATGGACACTATATTAGTAAAAGGGGAGGAGCTTTTTTTTATTTTGCCCAGATTTTGCCCAAAAAAATGTCCAAATCTGGGCAAAATCTGTGTTCCATTTTTTACATTATAAGGACATTTTTTTTATTTCTAGATTTTTCATGAATGACTTAATTTTCACTTTGGAAAAAAAAAAAATGTCCTTATAAAGTTTTAAAAAAAAAACTGTGAAAAAAAGTTGCAAATATAATTATCTAAGTTAAAGCCAAAAAAAATGGTGTACAATTAAAAGAAGAAAAAAAAATTAACGTTTTTTGAGTGGGGTATTGTATTTATAGTTGTGAGGGTAAGAGGGAGGGGTAAAATGGGGATAAAAAGATGGACTTAACGGTTTTGTAACGGAATTGACGAAAAAGGGGGGTATCTGACATTTAGTTTTAAAGCAGGGGAGCGCAGTGGAATTTCAGAAACCAGAGGGGATGGCAGTGGCATTTATGCAAACCTCAGGGGAGGTTAGTGAAATTAACCCCAAAAAAAAAATTATCATACGTTTTATGGCTTAAGACCTGCACTTCCAATTAAGTTCCAACCACAGAGGAAATTTGATCACTGCAATAATATGAGTCAATGATATTTGCACCCCTGCAAAAGAAGTAATAATATGAGTCAATCTGTCATTGATTATCACTGCAAAAGAAGATAATAATATCACAGCACAGCTGCGCACAGCACCCCCGGATTCGTAGAAAAGCCACATATACCGTATCGGGTTAGAATACTAGAAATTGGGTTAGGTCTAGTGTGTGCCACAAACGGTTCTTTTTTTTGGTATAGAAATTGATAGCACAGATATGGTACTCCGTCACCTCTGTCAGAGAATTTTGCCCCGTCACACCACATCAAAACATGTACGAGATTATGCGGGTGTGTTTAGGGCTTGTTATTGATGTGAGAACCCATCTTTAGGACTTGTCCCACATCGTTCTGATATGGGAAATTGGTATGGCAGAGAATGACCCACGTCGAGCTACTATATTGATGTAGAACAATTAGCGACCCAATTCCTTTGTTTATTCCTTCAGTTGGACATTTTTACTATTTTAAGAAATATTTAGAGTAGGAATTAGGCTGTGTTTGGAAGTTAGGGAAAGAAAGAGAAAAGAAGGGAAAATAATTAAGAAGGAAATTAGAGGAAAAATTGAAGAGAAAATGGGAGAAAAGTTAAATGAGAATTTGAATATTTTCCTTCCTCTTTTTGTAGAACCAAACAAAGGAAGGAAATTTTTTTAAATTTTCTCTCCCTTTCTCTTCCTTTCCCTAATAACCAAACAGAGCCTTACTCTTAGCCTAATTCCTTCAGTTGGACATTTTTGCTATTTTAAGAAATATTTAGATTACGAATTACTCTTAGCGTATAATTCCGTTTTTATTAATTCTAGTTGGGAAAATCTTATTTTTCTTTCTAGTTATCAATTTTAGTAGTTTCCCTGAATTTCGGGATACTTTATTTTTTAGCAGTGTTTGCTAGGGTTTTCGAATCTTTTAGTCAATAAACAAAATTTGAGAATTCTCTCTCTTTCTCTTGTAGATTCAAGAACATCTCGTGGAATTAAGAACTTATTTCGTTTGAACTAGTACGCTAACTAGTCTCTCGTGAATTCTGCTGCATCATGTATAACTCGAGGTTAATCTCTCGAGCCACGTGATTAGGCTAAGGATTAACAAGTCAGCTAATGCTGTATCGTTACAATTGGAGATGCCCTTGGGTACCAACTGTGACTGAATATAAGTTGAGCTTTCTGCTTTTGTTTCTCAATACAAATTCGTGAAAGTGAGCCCCTGGTACTGTCAGTAGACTCACTCAATGAAGGTAACATGATTCCTGCAGTGATGCAGTAGACATTATAGCTGTTTTATTGGTGGAAGCTGGTAGTGAATGATGCAATATTACCAGCAGGTGATCGATCACATAATTTGACATTATTCATTCTCCACAATTCTGGACTAGTGTCTAAGCCACTGTTTGGAATCTCAGAAAGATGTGTGTCTTTTTAAGTAAACGTTTGGTGCAACGATTAATGGTATTGACTTTCTGTCCATTATGCAGAAAAACCCTTGGGCAATTACTAAATTAGTTCCATTTCACAAAAAAAAAAAAAGTTAACCCAAATGACTAAGGTGAAAACAACCAGTATCTGAAATGTGTGTGTAATGTATGGAGAGAGGACGGGGTAATGAGGGTATGGGGGTACAAGTGTAATTTTATCTACCCGGATAATTTTGGACAGGGTTCGACCTGTCCAAATTTAAGAGGGAGGATTATTTAGTCCGGGTGTTAATTAGTATGGGTACCTGAAAAACTCCCAAACCTTGAATCAAAACTTGGTGGGCCTAGGATGTCTAATCCGGGCCCAAAGACATCCGGGCACCTTGCCCCCATCCCAACGGGCCCTAAAGGATTGTAGAATGTTGGGCAGAATGAATAGATTGAAGTGTTTGGATGATATTTGCAGAATAGTTTTTCTAACCGAATAGTGTTTGGAAAATGCAATGGGTACAACACTTGTGTGGGACCCATTTTGAGATCCCACACAAATATTCCGAGCCTGTCAATTTGTTCAGAATATTTTTTGAAGGGTCACTGTAAAAAATCAGTTTAGCTGGATATCGGTAAGTGCTTGATATCCATATGTTCTTTTTTTGGACCGTAATCGTTTTGAACAAATTGAACGACTCAAATAATTTGTATAAGACCACGAAATAGTCCCACACAAGTGTTAAACATTTTGGTCTACACTATAGTGTTGGCGACCATGGTCAAGATTTGAAAGAACTTACTCACTTAGGTTTTGCACCTAAACAAGTTTAATTTCTTGTTTGGCAACCACCAATAATGTTAAGAGTTTTACCTTTTCCCAGAGTTTTTGTGAACATCCTGGAGATTCCATTACTTTATATAGTAATTTTTTTATTTCAAACTTTGTATTAAGTGGTACAAAGTAGGTCCTCAAAGCTTGCGATAAAACAAATTGAGCTGCTCTAGGTTTAACTTGACTTGTTTAGTAATCAAGTAGAGTTCAAGCTCGAGTTTTCGACTTGTGTACTAAACGAGTTGAGTTTAACGCTCTAAGGCTCAACTCACGTTTGTATAGATAAGCTCGTGATTTGCACCCTTAGGCACGATAATTGTTTTTGTTAGTAAATCTAGTAGTAAATTTTTTGTAGGAATGGAGCCTTTACGCTACTCTCCTCAACTGGAATGTTTCGCGGGCTTTAAAAGATGAGTGTGGTGGGGTTTGACCTAACTTTATTTCTTTATTTTTTTTTATGCAAAATGATTTTTTTTATTTTGTCAAGTTTTTGAATTATTTGTTCGTTTCAATAAGAGTCATAGAAGTTTTAAAAGAACGTAGTATCAATTCAATTATTTTTTTTTTTACATTGCTGGAGATTCCTACTCAAAGAGGTAGAGACAGAGTCAGGATTTTTGCGGAGGGGGGACAGGCTATATATGTGGAGAGGGGACGAGGTTATATAATTTGATGATATATATATTTTTTCAATGCAATAGTAAGGTTTTTGTAAATTGTAAATGAGGCAACTGCCCCTACTGGCCACCCCGGGCTCCATCTTTGTAAGGGGGATGTCCTTGGGAAGTTTTGATGCAATTCCCAGTTCTCTGCTCAATTTGCTGGGGTTTTATGGGGCAGCCTTTTTAAGCCCTTGTAAGTTTTGTTCCCACTGTGCTGGGCCTCCATCATGGGCCAAATTCCAAAATTTAAGTGGTTGCTTCTCCTGATACTTCGATTTTGAGAACTCGTGTAGCCCGCTAGACGCTAGTCCTTGCGCCAGGTTCACGTGCAATCTGCAAGCTCGGCCGCGCTAATTATGAGATGGGCAAAGCCCTAGCCCAAATTCTTCGAGTGGGCCGCTTGGTCGTATTTTCAAGTGGTCCTATGGATATCAAGCTAGTTCATCATTTGGACTACCATAAATCTTCCCCTACGCCTTGTTTGGATGGGGATATCCCTCCCTTATATTTTTTCATTCCCTCTTAAGAGGGGGCCCACTCGTATCCCCTTGATGGCAACGCCATTTCCTCTCCCTAATTTCTCTTCACCCCCTCTTCGCTTCTACGTTCGAAGGTGATACTCCCGGATAAGTTTTGGGCTGCCTCTACCCTCCCCAAAAGTTATCCCCCCTGTAGAAGGGGAGGGTTATTGACGAAAAAAACCCTCGTTATCCCCCTTGTACGCCACATACATCACCTATGTTGCAAAATATAATGGTGTACACAAGCGATTTTGAACAAAGGAAAGGGTTTGTGCGATTTGTGGGCGATTTGTTGCCGATTACTGTTGCGATTTCTTCTCATCACTCAGGTATGGATTCACCTTGCAATATGATCTGTGATAAGAAGTTTTGATTGCCACAGAACTCGATTTGTTGCAATTTTTGTGATCTGTTGAGGTATATTTTTCCGATTGATCTATTGAGATTTGTATGATTTTTTTTACTGTTATAACATGAAGTAGGGTTTTTTAGGTGATATATGTTATATATATAGTATATATGTAGAAATTTTAGGGTTTTTTAAATGTTTGTTATTATATATAAAGTATGTATATAGATTATTAAGGGTTTTTTTTGATATGTGATATATGGACAATATATACACAGTATTTAATATATTTATACAGTATTTTAGGGTTAACCTCTTTATGTAGGTTAATCAACGGGCTAGGAACATCAAGGACAAACAATTTCCCTTGTTCGACGGATGTAGCTTTTGCTTTGAATGTCAATAGATCAAAATTGGTGGAAGTTTATTAAATAAACTCGTAGTTGTGCACTTTACTATCCTTGTAATAAATCTCAAATAAATTAGTATATTTATTTGAGACTTGAATAAATCGTTTTTTTAAGCCCTTTAATTGTATCTCAAATAAATTTGTATAATTATTTGAGAGTTCAATAAAATTTCTTTTTTGTATGAGAGACCATTTAATAAATATGTTAATTTGTTCATTTATTAATCATTGTGTTAAGCAAGATAGGCCAACAAGTAAAAAAAAAAAACGCATTTTTATAAAAATTTGGATGACAACCAACAATTCAAATGTTTTAAGAAAAACGTTTTTAAAAAATTTATTAAAAAATTAATATTTTCGGTGAAATAAATTAAATTAGCTTGAAATTCTCCAAAAATTTAAAATAAATTAAGTCTTGTAATTATATAATTAAATTAATGCAAAATAAGGTTTGGTACACCACAAGGCAAAATAGTCATTTGACAGTTTTTTCCATCACCCCACCCCTCTTATTTTTAAGTCATTCAAACCAAGTCAAAAGTTATTCCCCTGTTTAATCCCTCATCGAAACCATCTACTTTTTTATCCCCCTCCATAAACATCACATCAATGTGGGTCAACTCTCCAAAAATAATACCCCCTCTAATATCTTATCCCCTGAAAATATACCCCATTCAATCAGGGCCCTAAGGTTGATATTTTAGTCTCTCCGGATCAGAATCTGTTGCTTTTTTGTCACGTACTCGTTTTGCCATTTGTTTCTATTCCCTCTATTTATAGATAGATTGTAAACATTTATTATATTCCTTTCTAGTATTATGTAGCCATTTGGCATAGGTTTCCACAATTTTATTTCTTTTTCTCCTGGGGTATGCCCCTTGTAAGTTGTATATATTCGTTTAGCTTTTTTATTTTATTTTAACCTGATTTATACGGTTTTTTTTTCTTTTGTAAGAAACATCATCTATGCGTGTGCATAACAAATGAGAGGTTCTAAGAAAATTCTCCATGCAACTTAACTACCAAGAGGCCGATAAAAAAAAACTTAACAACCAAGCAAACAAGAAAATTACACCCTCCCCCGATTTGTTTGCTCAAGTTTCCTTTTTGGGTTGTCCTAATTTGTTTGTAATTTTCCTATTTTAGAAACCACTAAAAGGCAAAGTTCCAATAATGCCTCTTTAGTCTTGTAAAATTACAACCTAACAAATTTAAGTTATTGATTGTCTTAAAGGGTGTTTTTGAAAATTTACACACTTTTCAACTCAAAGAGTTTGACTCAATAAACCGGGAGAATTCCTGTAACGAGCAAACAAATTGGGACGAATGGAGTAAGATCCACCCACTTCAACTAAGAAAATGGGACGAATTGCTAAAAACTAGAAAATAAAATAGAAAACATTTAAAAAATAAAATAGAGGAGTATTTTTTTTTGTAGTTTTTAATTGTTGAGAATTATCTCACCAATATTTATAAAATAGTCAAGATTCTCACGACGGTACAAGCGAAAGACTTGACACCAACTATAAAAAAAAAAGTGATGAGAATATTCTAAATATTCTCGAGCATAATCAACAACTATTGGGTTCTGAGAATTTTCTCAGCACCAGCATCCACATCATATATATGCACGAATTGTTAACGAGTACTGTGAATATTCTCAAGCATCATGCACCTGTGTCATGACAATAGCTATTAGCTACCGTGGGTGGCGAATTTTCTCAAGTAACATTCATGCCATGTATGTGCATAACACTTTTGAGAGCTACTATAGAGTTTTGAGAAAATTCTCAAATTGCTTTTATGCAACACAACAATAAAGAGACCAAGAATTAAGATCTCATTTTTTTAGGTGTTTAAAATTGGAAAAATTCTCAATATTTTTTTTAAATCTTGGGAGATGGTGGTAGACTGGTAGTGGTGCTTGTTTTTATATAGAGAATATTTCCAAAATTTTAGAATTGACTGAATTTATATTTTGTTTGAATTGGGAATAATTTCAACATGTTTTTGTGGCAGCAGACATTGTGGTTTTGAAGTGGTGGTAGTGAATTTTAGCATTGAAATATTCTCAAAATTTTAACATTGAGAATTGTAGGGGTCCGGATATACCGAGTACTAGGCTCGCAAAAAGCGACACCTCTTTGTTAGTCACCGAGAGACTATCTCCGAGGGACTCTTTGGATGAATGATTCAACA
Organism: Vaccinium vitis-idaea; assembly: GCA_963854785.1. Lineage (NCBI taxonomy): Eukaryota > Viridiplantae > Streptophyta > Magnoliopsida > Ericales > Ericaceae > Vaccinium > Vaccinium vitis-idaea. The sequence continues at coordinate 35,569,968 of OY978222.1, forward strand.
TGAGGAAAGAAACAGAGTGGGGCTTCGGTCTACTGTCTCGGATAAATTCCGAGATTCTTCCTATATTTGATTCATTAGTGACCTTTCAAGGTTAATATCAACAGACCTCGGGGTGTGCCCGCGGAGTTACCTCAATCGACTCAGTAATTCCGGAATATGCCGGGAGACTAGATGCTGAGTCAGCAGAGCAATTAATGCTGCATGTGCGCATAACAAACTGTGATCATGACAGGTGACATCATCCGAACGGTTACGACACGTGTACCGATTTATTGGAGGCATGTGCTCGAAGTATATTCCTTCGGGCTCGTCATCGTGACGTCAGCCGAACGGTTAAGTCACGTGACGAGCACAGCTGTGCTTGGAGATCAAGCCAAGGCTCACCTATAAAAGGTAAACTTCATCACCTAGAAAAGATACGCACAACTCTCCTCTCAGAACCCTAGATCTACACTTCATCTTCTCTGTTTACTAACTTGACCGTCGGAGTGCCGTTCTGGACTCTACGGTCCAGTTCGGTGCTAACCGTGTGTTAAGTGTGCAGGCTTAGGCATAACTCGAGAGTGAGGGCTTCATCTCCGTCACTGATCACCGTCAGGAAGAACTACCAGAGAAAGAGGGCTCCACAAGAATCTTCTCAATTCGAAAAGGTTGAGAAACTTATATTTCTAGTTTGAGAACATTTTCAATGTGTTTTGGTGGTGGTGGAGGTAGTGGTTGTGAAGTTATACCGGTAGATTGTAATATTGAGAATATCGTCAGTTTTTTCATAGACTCGAACCCCAAACCTCTCTCATGATAGGCAGGAGTTACAACCAGATGAGCAATAAGCCACATCTTCTCTCCTTTGGTTGGTTAACTCACTAACTAACTGCCCTACTAACCCCTGCTGATGTATATCGTATGATGAAAAAAATTGAGAATATTCTCAATGGTAGTGCCAAGTAATGGTAATTGTAGTGGCGAAATAACTTTTGTACATAATGTAAATAGAAATTGACTCATAATGTTTTTTGAATATTCCAACATAAAAATGCATAATGTACCGTGACACATACGTACTATACGGTTATACCCAATGACATATTCAAAATTAAAATATTACTAAAGTTAGTCATGTGTGGCCAAAAATGCTCACAATGGAATAATTAAAATTAGCAACATCTTAACCAATACTCAAATTTTGGTCTTTGTATACTCAAAGTTACCAACTTTTTCACAATAACCAAATTTAATGAAACTCACATTCGTTAATTAAGTACACCATTAGTCATTACATAAAAACATTCTCTCTCTCTCTCTCTCTCTCTCTCACCAACCCCCCACCCCCTCCCAACCAAACAATGTTTTAAAAAATTATTGACTTTGATTTTTCAAAATTGAATTATTTTGTTTTTCAAAAACGGTTTTTTTTTGAAAATGTTTTATTTGGAAAACTGTTTATTTTTTAAAACTGAATTGTTTTTTCCGAAAACCATTATTTTGAAAACTTTTTTCCGCAAAATTGTTTTTTTAAAAAAAGTTTTTTAAAAGAAAAACAGTTTTGACTAAAAAAATAGTTTTTAAATAATTTAATATTTTTTGTCGTATGAAAAGGTGATATAACACTCAATATTGATTATGCCATTATATACCTCTACATTGTTAACTTTAGCTATCCTCTAAATTAATGGATAATCAAAAGCTGATGCGACAACTTTTGCTTTAGCTCGGCTTGTTTATACATGCTTGGTTGGTTCAAGAAGGTGTGGTTCATATATTACACTGGCTTTGCTCGTTAAGGGCTCAGCTCGTTCGTAAATGAGCTGAGCTCGATTTTTAGCTCGTTTACTAAACGAGTTGAGCTCAGCTTAGGTTGCTACAAATGAGCCGAGCTCGAGTTTGATTTTTGGCTTGTTTACTACACGAGCCGAGCTCTCGGCTCAGCTTGTTTGCACCCTACTCGCATATATCCAACACTGACCAATACCACACGGTCCACACCTGGTGATTAGTGTTTGCTTCAGCTGGCTCCGATGGTGCCCTGCGAATCCTCCTCTCTTGCTAAGCATTGATCCATCGTCAATAATCCGGCAGGTTAAGTCCAGATCTCAAGTATTTTCAGATAATCGACATGCATATATAAACATGATTATATAGGTACATATATATATATATATATATAGAGTCCACTTCTAGTCCGGGATCCGGACTTCCGGACCTCCATGATCCGAGATTTTTTTTGACGATCCGAGCCGTCCAATGTGTTCAGAAGGTGTTTTCAAGGGTCCACGCGGAAAATCTTCAAAAAAAAATACCGGGAAGGGCTTGATCCAAGCATTTTTCGCAAAACTGTATTTTCTGAACACATTGGACGGCTCGGATTTTACCAAAACAATTTGCAACACAAAAAAAATCAGTTTTTTCTTAAATCCGGGAGGACCGGATAAGAAAATGACTTTATATATATATATATATATATATATATATATATATATATAGAGAGAGAGAGAGAGAGAGAGAGAGAGAGAGAGAGAGAGAGAGAGAGAGAGAGAGAGAGAGAGAGAGAGAGAGAGAGGAGTTTGACTAGCTTCTCATTTCGTGTGGATTCTTGTGGATGCGGCAAGGGGTAAACATGTAATCTAATCAGTAATCACCCAACAATCCTTGCATGGAAATAAAAAATCAGTTTTTTTTTTAGCCAAAAGATAGAATTTCATTTCACACGAAATGCAGTTACAAACTACCGGATAAAAATACAACAGAATAATAACAACGCATAGACGAGAAGAACATAAAACATATACCAAAACAAAAAAAGGATATTTATCCCGCGAGAGCTTGCTTCGGCTGTCAAATGTCCGTGATCAATATACGCTGTCAATACGCCGTTGTGCCGGTAGTTCCACGTGAATGACGATTCTTCCAACACACAGTAAGACAGGTAACCACCGAAGAGATTTAAGGAGGCATCCGGCGATCAACTAGTCGAGGAACTGCATGCTTGATAGTGAAACCAAACAGAAACAGACTGATTCCAAACCAGGTGTCTGTCACACACCTATGGTCGAGAGCTCTGCGACACGGATAGACGTCGTGCAACTAGATGGCCAAGGCCAACTACGAAGTTCTATAACCGGTAGAGAAACTGCCGGAAGGAATCGCAACCGTGGTTTTATGAAGAAATTGCTGCGGAGAATCTCTTAGTATCTGTGGTGATCTCCCTGAGCTTATTTGCATCTAAACGAAATAGAGAAAATCCTTCCACCCCAAATGACCACCGAGCCAACCCGAATAACCCCATAAAGCAATTCCCAATCGGCCAAATCATATAAACTCAAGGATAAACTGAATTTTTTTTTTCTTCTGTTGTTCTTGAAAAAATCAGTTTATCCTTGACGAGAAATAAAAGGTAATTATCCAAAAAAAAGTACGTAAAAGGTGGCAATAGCATGGGTTCACCATTATAGTTAGGATTGGAGGATGAACATCCTCCAATTTTTTTTTATAATTGTAGAGGAGACCAGTGGCGGAGCCAGGATTTCTATTCGGGAGGGGCCGAAGTAAGGGGAGAAAAAAAATTCGACAAAAATGAAATTTTGAATATTGATTAAGTATATTAAAAATAGAGTTCATAATTTAATTAAGTATCCTAAAAAATTGTTCTAACTATTCAACTCCCGAAACGTTATATTTTTTGTTTCGTTTTAAAAGGAACATTTTAAAGTGACTATGAGAGTGTTATTCCGCTTAAAATATGTGGCCAATTGAGTGAAAACCAAGTAATGAACTGGGCCCTGTTCGTTTCCCAGTTTAGTTTTAGTTTTAGTTTTGATAACATCATCATTTTCCTCATTTCTCTCTCTATCTCTCTCCACTCATTACACCTGATGACATCATCAAAACTAAACTAAGCTATCTAACCAAACACAGCCCTTATGCCTCTTGCATTAGGTGAAGGTTCAAACCCCACCAACTTCTTCCCTTTCTCCTAAATTAGTAGTAGTAGAATAGGATTTGTTTTCTTAAAAAAATAAAATAAAAACTACACATGTGAAAAAAAAAAAAAAAAAAAAACAGGGGGGGGGGGCCTTGGCCCCACCCAACCCCTACATGGCTCCGCCATTGGAGGAGACGGACATCCTCCATTTTTTTTTTTTTATAATTGTAGAGGAGACGGATTCGCATTTTTTAAAATAAATGTCAAGAATATCCTTCGGCATATTTGTCGTCAGAGTCATCGTTATTTTGTTCCGACGTCACCTACTTGCTTCAGAAGATTTGTGAAATATAATCCCAAATAATTTGGGAAACGTAAAGGATGAAATCGCAAATCTCTCATTTTCTATTAGTTAAAATGATTTTGCAATATGCTCTAGCTCCTGCAGTTCCTAATTCAATTTTGGAGGATGAAGATCTTCCAATTTTTTATAATTGTAGAGGATCTGGACTCGCATTTTTTTTAATCCAGTCCAGCCCATTAATATATTATCACCATATTTGACCTACTTGCTTCAGAAGATTTGCGAAACCTAGTCCCAAAATGGCCAAATTACGCCGAGAGTTAAAATACTGTTTTTGTACCATAGAGGCCCTGCCCCCACATTCTTCAGCTGGACTATCACTGAAGGTTGTCTGATCTGCATTCTCAACACCCTTCTGTTCACCGACAAGTAAGATTGTTTTTTTTTTTTTTTTTTGGTAATGCAAGGTGGCTTTTCAGTTTTCCATTCGGTTCTCCGTTCGATATTTTTCGTTTAGGTTTTGTATTTTGCATGCCTTATCTGTATCAACCCAAGCATTGCCTCCCCGTGTACTCTTATAATATTATCTATAAAAAATATAAAATATAAGCCTTCTTTTTTTTTTGGGTAAATAAATATAAACCTTCTTCGTTTAGTTTAGTTTTGGGAAAAAAGTGTAATGAGTAGAGAGATGGAGAGAGAAATGAGTGTAACGATTTCAAAACTAAACTAAAACTATGAAACGAACAAGGCCAAGGTGTTTTGGGCTAGCTTGCACTTATCTTAAACTAATCTATACTATTGATTTTTTTTTGAATTTCGGTGTGAATAAGATGGGCATTCGGAAGGTCTCCCGAGGCAACCCAACAATCCATCCCAAATTTGTTGAATCTGGATGAAGCAACTCAAAGGGCCAAAATTCCTATAAAGGATGAATCCGGCCGCTTTCTATACACTATTCCAATTTCGGATTCCTAAAGCAGCATACTCCTGATGTTGTTCCATGAGAGTGAGAGTGAGAGAGAGGTAGAGGTAGACGCATGTTTAGTTTGCCAAGGCAGTAGACGGAGGTGTTCCAAAGACTTGTGGTCTAGCTGTTTTATTTTGAGAGACAGACATTGGTCTATCTTACAACACTCTCGGCTGACTGCGAATCTATTTTAAGGAGACTGTGTTTAACATAAGACTCGCCTCATATTCTTTATTTATGTTATTGTACTTTGTATTATTTAAGTACTTCGTTATCAATGGAATTTGTTACTTGTGCCATATATTTCACAATACTTACAATCCCTCGTATAGCCTTTTTACACGCTTATGCCAAGGACGGAGCTAGAATTTTAATCTATTGGTGGCGAAAATATATATGAAAAAACACAAATAGTAAGAGAAACTACCATATAAACATTATCGACTTAAAAAATTAAAATAAAATTTGTTTAATAAATGATGTTTCTCATATACACATGACGCCATTGTATGTCTTAAACGAATTTATGATAGTATCAAGACTAAAATCTCTAGCATGTCTTTCTCAGTGTAGTTTTTCTTATCTTGAGAAGTCATAAGGATAAAAATTTCAAAACCTTGCAAATGTCTTCCACTTATGATAAATAGTCTCCCTCTCCCTCTCGAAATCCTAGCCATCACAAAAAAAAAAAAAAAAACTTCTCCCTCCCCCTCCCCCTAGGGTTTCACTATCCTTAATTATATAGCAATTGAAGGGAAAGGCCAGGGTTCTAGTTTTGGATCGCTTCTCCATATCCTAGTATTTGTTTTTGGAGAGCAGTTTGTTTCATCCTTGGTCTAATATTTTGTCTGCAGATTGGGTTCTTTAAGACGATGCTGCTTTACAATGATTTTTGTGCCAACAGTGCTTTAACTCTATGTGATGATTGCTTTGGCAGTTGCAACTCGTGGTGGCTTGTCAGATTTGTAGCTTTGTGAGTATATTAATGCGTTTGTACTGATTGGAGTCCATCTGATCATTAAGGGTATTTATTGTCTTTTGTCTTCGGCTAAGAAATTTATCTTTTTTGAGATTGTTAATTCTAGATATGAATTTACGACAGAATGTGCGTTAGGTGCATGTAAGTCTCGGTTGTGGTGAAAGATATCGACTGCATTTTGCTTTTCTTGTTTTGTATTAGTTAAATGATGAATTTAGCTTTGTGTACATTTGTAATGAACTCTGTCATATAAGTGCCGCTACATAATATAATCTTATTGTTGACAAAAAAAATTTGTTGTATAGTCATTACGTATCTAAAGATATGGTCACGATTAACAAATCTATTCACGAGAATCATGAGCAAATATCTTTTTTGGTTGTTTAATCCATACAATATTTTCTTTAAAAAAATGACTTTGGGTTGAAGTCAAAGTGTTAACTTTTTGTTTTTGTTTTTTGTTTTTTTATTGGGTTGGGTCAAAGAAAATTAAAAAGAGAGAGTTGGTTGCATGTAACAGGGTTAAAAAAAACTTATTTAATTGATTTGCTCACTATTTTGATTTGAAATAAAAAAGAATTCGTGAAAGAAACTTTTACACGAGCATATGCCAGAATCAAATAAAACATGCATGCATAATAAGATTGATATGTTCGTCATGTGTGACTTTGTTCCGTAAAAATTACTCCATCTGTTCTAAAATAAGTGTATGTTCTCTTCTCTTTCTCTCTTTTCATTTTTCAAATAAAAATATTAAGTACTTTTGTGTATTGTATTTCGAATTTTTTTTCGCACCGAATTAAAGTTCTCAATGAGTACTTTAAATTGGTGCGAAAAATTCAAAAAACGATACACGGAAGTACTTCATTATTTTATTTAAAAAATGGTACGACTTTTCGTAGTAGACACTTATTTTGAAACGGAGGGAGTATTACGTATGATAAATTACACATGTACACATGCCGAAAACCCAATATAAAAACTAAACAACCATCTTTGAGTTATCAATCCTCTTCTTTTTATCTAGAGGGTTGGAATAGAGTTAGTTTCTCAAGCCAAAATGGCGGAGATGATCAAGCCGAGAACGAGAACGAAAGGTATGTCAGAATCCGATGAAAAAAAGGAACAGAGTGTACCGCAAAGTGTTCCGTTTTATGTGCTCTTCTCATTTGCCGACAAGTACGATTGGTTTCTCATGATATTGGGGACTATGGGAGCCATTGTTCACGGCTGTTCCATGCCGGTCTTCTTAGTCTTGTTAGGTGACATGCTTAATGGGTTTGGCAAAAACCAAACTAATTTGAACGCCATGCTTCATGAAGTATCAAAGGTGTCTCTCTCTCTCTCTCTCTCTCTCTCTCTCTCTCTCTCTCTCTCTCTCTCTCTCTCTCTCTCTCTCTCTTCATTTTAAGGGTCATTCATTTATTTATTTTCACACTTTTAAGTAGCCTTTTTAATTTATTTTCACATTTTGAATCCTTATAACGATTAGTATACAATATTTTTTGAAAACGGATTAGTATTCAATTTAGTTGTCAAAAAATTAGAATAGTTAGAAACATATTTACAAGACATTTTAAATGAGACAAATTTATTAATATACTTCTTTTCATCCAAGGAAATTTCCATCATTCATAAAATTCCCAGAGTCAGTTACGTTAAAATTTCAATAATAAAAACAACCCAACACTAAGATTTGTATGTACTTTTGGGGGGAAAATTGAGATTGTGAAAAAAATGGAAGAACTTCTAAAAAATAGAGATGATATAGGAAATGGTACTATTGAATTTGTCTTGAAAATGAAGAGCATTAAAGAGTTGGGTTGGAGACGTTCTAAGCAATTTTCTGAGGAGAAATGTGAAGAAAGCATTTACTTTCCCTCTTACGGCCTTCTTGTAGGGAATGGCAAAGCAAAATTACGTAATTTAGTAAATTTTTGTTATGGAAAATTAGGTCAACATAATATTTACTGGAAGAGAATACCTTGTTATAATAAACCGTACTACTGGGGCATGGGGATTGGAAATGTCCAGCAATTACTCTCTCGACACTTACAAATTGCATTTCACTAGGGTCCCCGTTTCCGTTTGAAAAATAAATAATGAAAGCATACTCTTATTAATTAGGGTGAATTTTTAGCAAATATTGATTTTATTTGATTTAATCATTTGAAAAACTCACCCTTAATTAAACGTGCATGCGTAACATTTTAATCCGACCCGGCGAAATTGTACTCATCATTTCAGTCTTCTTACAACAAGAACAGAATTATAGTTAATGTATTTATAGTTAATTTTTTTTTATGGTTTGGTATAAAAGGTTACAGGGTGTCTTTCATTAAATGTATTTATAGTTATTTTTTTATGGTTTGCATAAATTATTTTGTTTTATATACCTCTTAACTAAAATCCGAAATACATACTAAAATATATCATATTTGGAAAACACCCAATGATTTAAACCCTGGTAGACTCTTTTGCTAGAAAATATTTGTATTTTAATCTTTTGAAAGTTTATTTCATTAAGTTTCTAGTTCAAATGACCTAAAAAAGGTGTTTTAATTGTGCGATTAATGACATAAATATTATATTAAGTTCAAAACTACCATCTTATGAGACCTCCATTGTCCGTGAACATATATTTCCACCACATCCATATTGTTTGTAGACTTTTTTATAAATATTTTTTGTCGGTGTTGTCATCATGGGAGAATAATTAGAACACTCCATGCATATTCATAAAATATTTGCATCAATTTGTCAATTTCAATTATTTTTTGATTGTTGCAATAACAATAAATAACTACGACTGAAACTATTTTTTTTATTTATTGAAATAAGGACACAAGTTACAAAAAAGACAAAATATAGACCAAAGTATCTATCATTTGAAGTTAATGTTGGTTCTCCAATTTTTTTCTTTTAGCTAGGAAGAACATAATGCCCTATTTTACATAGTGCCCTATCTATCATTTGAAGTTCATGTTGGTTCTGCAATAGAGGTTTGGGTGGATATGGTGGAATGTTTTGGTCATAGAATAAGGACATTTCATAAGGGGAGAGAGATTTTGGTACAATTTTATCTTCAGGTTAAAGGAAAATAAAATGATTTTTGTACCTCCAAAGTTGTTAACAGCACCTCAGTGCCCCAAATTGTCACCGCACTCCCTAAAATTAACAGTTTGGAGAGTGCGAAAATCAATCTTAATTGATTTTTGCACATCCACTCCCGGGGATGCAGTTTACAATTTGGAGTTGCGAAAATTATCTTCCAAAAGGAGGAATGCAATTTTGTCATTATTCAACAGAGATTTACTATATATAGTCATTCCTAACCCTATAACCTTAAAAAAATGAAGTAAAATTATTACTTTAGGGAAACTAATTTTGGCTCCCAAACAATCTCAAAGCAAAGCAAAAATGTAAGATGCAAAAACAAAAAAAATGAGGCTCCAAATAAAAAAAAAAAAAACCTACATACTTCCATTCAAATCTATAATCTTAAGGGTTTTTCTATTGTCAGCCTAGTGGGCTGACAATAAGGCAACAAGAAAAAAAAAAAACAAGTTTCAAAGTACTTTTTTCACTCTTCTGTACAATTTCACACATTCCTCTACACTTTTTACACATTTCAATACACTTTTTAAGCCTTAATATCAGTCCATTGGGCTGATTTTAGAATTTTCCTAATCTTAAATCGTAGTATCTAAATGAGTATAACGTAAGCTTTGCTGCTTCTATTTATTATTACACATTCTCACATCTGATTCTTTTTTGGGTTGTTGTTACTGCAGTATTCGCTGTATTTCGTCTATCTCGGCTTGATTGTATGTATATCCTCATATGCAGGTTTACTTCTAATCTATACTTCAGTACTCATTTTTTTTTTTTAATCATTTGGATCCTCATATAGTCATATGGCTTGATTCCGCTTGTGAATTTTGAAAAGGAACTCAAGGCCAGGGACTAAAGATTTTCTCCCTTCTGCAGTTTAGGTTTGAAACTGTCGGACTGCTTTTCCACCATCTCTCCTCAATTGGTATTAGGAAGAGCTTTAATTAAGTTCTTTATGGCATTCGACATTGCACCCGCAAGTCTGTTTTTGTAGCAGTCGCAAGGAGTGTCATTGTGTAATCAAATCCATGGGGCACTCCGGGCCCAACAAATACCGTATTTTTCAACTCCTTTTGCCCGTTAGTGGATGGTAGGATTGGTCCTGGATAAGTAGAGGGTAGGATTGGTCTCAGATTAGTAGAGGTGCTCATAAAGTGGCCTAATTAAATTATCAAGGTATAAAAAAAAAAAGAGGAAAATAGAGGAGTGCTACGGAAACACATGAATCGCACATGATGCATGTGAAATTTGAACACATTTGATGACTCTATGCAATTGTGTTCCGAACATTTTCCAAATATTATTTATAGCTGTATAGCCTGTATTAGGAAGAGGCTACAATACACACCCCTTTTTGGTTGTGTATCATATGCACCCAAGCTATCTACCGTTGGATCGTTAAAAGTTACAAATCAATAACAAAAAGTTACGAATCGGTAACTTGTTAACCTGAGCAACAGGTGACCTAACAAATTAAAGTTACGAAACCCACGAAAAGTTACGAAACACACGATTAGTTACGAAAAGTTACAAAAATGTTACGAATCATATTTGAGAAAAGTTATAATTTTTTTCTCAAAGTTACGAGACCCATGATTAGTTACGAAACACACGAAAAGTTACGAAACAAAAGAAAACGTTACGAATCATGTTGTCTAAAAGTTACGAATACTTGGTACAAAAGTTACGAATCATACAAAAATGTTACGAATCATATTTGAGAAAAGTTATAATTTTTTATCTCAGGGTTACGAAACCCACGAAAAGTTACGAAACACACGAAAAGTTACGAACCATATTATCTAAAAGTTACGAATTCTTAGTATAAAAGTTACGAAACAAACAAAAATGTTACGAATGACCGGTTCTCCAGGTCATTTTTTATGAGGTGGCGCAATATGGACCACACAATGGGTGCATATCGTACACACTTAAAAGGGGTGTGTATTGTAGATTTATGACTTCATATGATACATGCCCAGTAGAACTCACTTTTGAAAACTGGTTTGCGAGGAAAAGGTTTTAAGAGCTTATATAGAAGCCCATACTTAGTCGATGTGGCCATCTGGACATTAGGATATAGGATCGTAACATACTGCCACACTTAGCAAGCGACGACCATGGCGGCGCACTCTATCGACACTGACCCAATGATAGCCCTTTCTTTTTTGCTTTTCGGCTCCACTCGCCTATCTATATTCAATTCTTTGTATGTACTTCAATCCAACATATTGGTCGCCCCTTCCGAGAGTCAAATTTTAACGTGGTGGCTAGCTCTGCTGCCAAATTACACAAACTCATGGGTAGAACTCACCCTTGAAAACCGGCTTATAAGGATTGAGTGCCCAAGAGCTTATATACAATAGGCTAAGTCCATACTTAGTCGATGTTGGACATTATGATCATAACATTGTCACATAAATATCCTTATCACTATAGCTTCAGTTGGGTTAATTTTGTTTGATTGAGAAATTATCGTTTCGTATCAACAGAGATTTCTTGTTGGATGCATACTGGGGAGAGACAAGTGGGTACTTTGAGAAAGAAGTATTTGGAGGCTGTGTTGAAGCAAGACATTGGATTCTTTGATACAGATGCTAGAACTGGAGATATTGTTTTAAGCATCTCAACAGATACTGTGCTTATTCAAGATGCCATTGGTGAGAAGGTCTGCTCCCTCCCTCTCTAAATTCCTGCAGTATGTCTACATTACTGTTCATATATAGGCTCTAGTTTCCCATATGCAAGATGGCAATCTGTGTTAGTAGTGTTGACTGAATACTCGTAAACCATCATTTCGCTTATTCTGATTATTGGAATTTTAGGTGGGAAATTTCATCCATTATATCTCCACTTTTGTGGCCGGACTAGTGATTGGTTTTGTTCTAGTATGGAGGTTAGCTTTACTTAGTGTGGCAGCAATTCCTGGAATCGCCTTAGCCGGGGGCGTGTATGCATATATGCTAACCAGTCTCACATCAAAAAGCCGTGAATCGTACGCAAATGCCAGTATTATCGCTGAGCAGGTTGGTTTTTTCAAGTTCTAACCAAGTATTTTTGAATTGAGTTTTGTTGTTGTATAATGTGTTAAGAGCAACTTACTTCTGCATGATTCTATTTAGTTCTTTCGTTGATTTCTTTCTTTTGCATATTAACATACTGGATTGAATAAAATTTACCGTTTGGGGTTGACAAGACGCTATTACATCGTATATGTGAAGAGGTGTCAAATGGGTCGTGCCGTGCCGGCATGACCCATTTAGCTTTGTGCCAATTGGGCTTCGTGTCGTGCCTACCGGTTTACTTCAATCGTGCCTTGCCGTGTTGTTTTTTAATCGTACCGTGCCATACCCGTGCCAGCATATCTTCAACCGAGTTTCATCAAGGGAAAAAAACCATTTTGAACAGATAATTATTAAATATAGGAGTATTTTTTTTTGTGGCGCTAATTTTAATAAAATTAGCGTTATTTATGTATTTACTAGTACGGATACTACTTTCTATGACTAAAGACATAGCGAGTCAATTTATTTTATAAAATTAAATTTTTTTGGTTAATATTTAGTATTTATGTCGTGCCCATGCCGTACCCGTCTAGAATCGTGCCGTGTCTAGCCCACTTCCGTGCTATGCCCGTCTAAGACCAGACCGTGCTGTGCCTTGCTCATGCCCGACCCGTCTAAAACTGTGCCCCTGCCTCATTTAAACGTGCCCGTGCTGGGCCTGCTCGTTTGACACATTTATACATGTGCTACTTACTGGACCGGGTGATTCACCTTTTCTTTTGTTCTATAGTTATCCTTTTTCGCAGATCAACTGATGAGCTTACATGTGCGATTAAGTTAGTGATTGACTCAGAAAAACTTGAGCTCTATAATTGTTGTTCAGTAACTGGCCTCTATATTAATCTTCTTTAGTGTACTACAATGGGTTTGATTTATCACTGTCTACATAGGCCATTGCACAAGTTAGGACTGTTTACTCGTATGTTGGCGAAAGCAAGGTCCTCAAATCCTATTCAGATGCAATACAACACACATTGAGGCTTGGATATAAGGCCGGAGCAGCTAAAGGACTAGGGCTGGGATGCACTTATGGAATAATAATCCTTTCATTTGCCCTAGTCTTTTGGTATGCTGGTATTTTCATTCGAAATGGAATAACAGATGGAGGGAAGGCATTCACTGCTATGTTTTCTGCCGTTATTGGGGGCATGTAAGATCTCAGACTAAAAACCTCTATTTTCAGTTGAATAGCCCTTTTCCTGAAAACATATTGATTAAGGAAAATAATTTTACAGAAGCCTAGGTCAGGCATTTTCAAACCTTGGGGCATTTAGCAAAGGCAAAGCTGCTGGGTACAAGTTAATGGAGATTATCAAGCAGAGACCTTCCATAATTCAAGATCCTTCGGCTGGGAAATGCTTAGCTGAGTGCAGCGGGAACATAGAGTTCAAAGATGTTACTTTTAGCTACCCATCAAGACCTGATGTTATTATATTGAGGGACTTCTCCATTTTCTTTACTGCCGGAAAGACAACAGCCGTTGTTGGCGGTAGTGGATCAGGAAAAAGTACCATTGTCTCCTTGATAGAAAGGTTCTATGATCCTAATCAGGGTAACTACAAGACTTCTATGATGATGAAATTCATAGAACATTTTTTTGAATCGTTATTGTTGATGATTTTATTCTAATTATACGTATTATCTGATTAGGGAACATTTTACTTGACAATGTGGATATAAAGACACTACATCTGAGATGGTTGCGAGATCAAATTGGACTGGTGAATCAAGAACCTGCTTTGTTTGCTACCACCATAATTGAGAACATTCTCTATGCAAAGCCTGATGCAACAATAAGTGACGTAGAAGCAGCTACTTCTGCTGCCAATGCGCATGACTTCATAACCTTGCTTCCCAATGGATATAACACGCAGGTTGGTTTACATGCTGGAGTCCATTACTAATCTGTAATAGAAGCAGTAGAGTACAAAGCAAGGCCTCGTTCTGGTCTCTGATCCAACAATAATAGGCATCCGTTTAATTTTCTGTCCTCTTAATTGGGCTTGCTTGAAAAACTTTTTGATGGATCATGCATCTCCATTGCTAAACCAGGTGGGAGGAAGAGGAATCCAACTCTCTGGTGGCCAAAAACAGAGAATTGCAATAGCAAGAGCTTTGTTGAAAGACCCAAAGATCCTTCTCCTTGATGAAGCAACAAGCGCCCTCGATGCAGGTTCTGAGAGCGTTGTTCAAGAAGCCCTAGACCGCCTCATGGTGGGGAGGACAAGTGTGGTTGTCGCCCATCGTTTCTCTACCATAAGAAACGTTGCTTCAATTGCAGTTATACAGCAAGGCAAAGTAGTTGAGACAGGAACGCATGAAGAACTGATTTCGAAAGGAGGGGCCTTCGCTTCATTTTGTCGATTCCAAGAAACGATGGGAAACCCCGACTTTTCAAATCCTTCAACCAGACATACATGTTCACCACGACTAAGCCATTCACTGTCTACAAAATCTCTTGGCCTGCACTCCAGCAGTTTGACTGGAGCTGATGGTGGGAAAGAGATGGTCTCAAATATCAAAACAGAAAGGAATAATCCTGCCTCATATGGGTATTTTTGGCGGCTTCTCAAGCTTAATGCTCCAGAGTGGCCTTATTCCATAATGGGTGTAGTTGGATCGATTCTCTGTGGTTTTACCACTCCCATAATTTCCATTACCATGAGCTGTATAATTGAGGTGTTCTACTTTAGTAATCTTGCAAGCATGGAGAGGAAGATAAAGGAATATGTTATCATTTTCGTTAGCACAGGTCTTTTTACTGTTGTGGCTTATTTAATAAAACACCATTTCTTCAGTATTATGGGAGAGAATCTCGCTGCAAGAGTGAGGAGGATGATGCTTGCAGGTATATTAAGTCATGGTCTCTTCTAATTGTGATTACAAATACGATCACAAACTTAGATTAGTGTGTAAGTTAGGAAAATGGACAACAGCAAAATATATCTCCAGAACCGTATATTTCAGTAATAGTATATTATTACTTAGTGTCACAAAAATTAGTTATCGGTGACTAAACACAACCTTGGTCACCAAAAGTGCACAACTTTAGGAACAGATTAGTTACCTTTTGGTGACTCAACACGACCTTGGTCACAAAAAGTGTTCAGTGAAATTGTGTGTTCTTGTAGCAAGGGAAAATATCACATTGAGAAGAAGCATACTGATATGTACAAAACGTCAGTTTTTATGGCATGAGTGATTTAGTTGGGGCAATATGGATTCTTTTTGATGTTCTTTTTTATCTTTTGTCAGCGATACTGAGGAATGAAGTTGGTTGGTACGATGAAGAGGAACACAACTCGAGTCTCATGGCAGCTCGCCTAGCAACGGATGCTGCTGATGTGAAATCTGCTATTTCTGAGAGGATCTCAGTTGTAATGCAGAATATGACATCGCTTCTCACTTCATTCATAGTTGTTTTCATAGTGGATTGGAGGCTTTCCCTTCTCACATTAGCCACCTATCCTCTTCTTGTCTTAGCCTACTTTGTTCAGGTATGCACAGAAGTCCAAAAGTCCCAAAAGTCCAAGGAGGGAATTTTGGGTATTTCCAATTAATCGTTGTCTGATTTCAGTCTTATTTAGGTTAAATGGAATCTATATTCACTACTTTCATATTACAATACTGCAAAAGGTTATAGAAGTCACTGCACTCTTGCACTGAACCCGTTCACACACCTGTGCTTGACTGCTGCCACCTTAGATCCACAAGCCTTCCAATTTCGTTCTGGATATCTACCTATGGAGTAAGGACTTGATCTTACGCAGGAATCCTCCACAGGGTTTCACTCAAATTGATTGTTGAAAGATGAGAAACTCTAGTACATCTTTGGCATAATGAAAGGATACATAGTTGTACATAAATCTCCAAGCACAAGTTGTACTAGCACTGAGGATATGCCTTCATTCAGTACGTGTGTACATATAGCATCTGTATCCACCAAAGTTGCTAAATCGACTTCTAACTTGATAGCTAGATTGAGTTCATACTTGCTGAACCAGTGGATGATTTGCTAATGAGCTGATGAGAGTCTAGATCAGGAGATGTGGCTTAACATCCGACCAACTTCCGTTTGATGTCTAAAAGTAAAAGTATATTGTCGGTATTGCAGTTTGATGACAAAAATGGGAAGAGATAAAATGGTAATTTTATAATGCGTTCAGATTCTTTGCAGTTCTCATTTTGGATTGGACTGGATAGTCCGAACCTTGTACTATCTTTGTAATCAATAGTAAAAAAATGTTAATAGTTGGCAAGATACAACAGGAATTCCTGACTTCATAGTATTTCTTTTTGATGGGTCAATCAAATGGAGTCCTGACAGTTTTATACACAGCAACTCTCTCTCAAAGGCTTCGCCGGAGACACAGCCAAGGCACATGCAAAGACAAGCATGATAGCAGGGGAAGGAGTGAGCAACATCCGAACTGTTGCTGCCTTCAATGCCGAAGACCAGATCCTCTTCCTCTTCTGCCATGAGCTCCATGTCACCCAGCTCCAAAGTCTCAGCCGCAGCCAAACGTCTGGTGTCCTCTTTGGCCTCTCTCAGCTCACTCTCTACTCCTCTCAAGCCCTATTATTGTGGTATGGAGGCCAACTTATCAAAAAAGGCCTCTCGACTTTCTCAAAAGTCATCAAGGTATTTATCATCCTGCTGATGGCAGCCACTACAGTTGCCGAAACACTTGGAGTCGCCCCAGCAATACTCGGGGGCAGTCAAGCCATCAGATCGATATTTTCAATCGTCGACCGTTCTACCAAAATTGAAGCGGATGATCCGGAAGCAGACCCTGTTGACTCGGTCCGTGGCGAAATCGAGCTTTCCCACGTGGACTTTTCGTACCCGTCGCGACCAGAGGTTCTTGTTTTCAATGACTTCAATCTTAGGATCCAAGCAGGCCAGAGCCAAGCTCTCGTTGGATCGAGTGGGTCCGGAAAGAGTTCCGTAATCGCATTAATAGAACGATTCTATGACCCTTCGGCAGGTACAGTCATGATAGACGGAAAAGACATCAAACTGTTGAACTTGAAGTCACTCAGGCTTCAAATAGGATTGGTTTCGCAAGAACCAGCCCTCTTTGCGGCAAGCATTTTCGACAACATTGCCTACGGGAAAGAAGGAGCAAAAGAAGCAGAGGTCATTGAAGCTGCTCGAGTGGCAAATGTGCATGCCTTCATTAGCGGATTACCGGAGGGGTACAACACCCCGGTTGGAGAGAGAGGGGTTCAGATCTCTGGAGGGCAAAAACAGAGGATTGTGATTGCACGGGCCATTCTAAAGGATCCTAAAATACTTTTATTGGACGAGGCCACTAGTGCGCTCGATGCAAAATCCGAGAGTGTGTTGCAAGAGGCGCTTGAGACGCTCATGAGTGGTCGAACCACCGTGCTGGTGGCCCACCGGTTGTCAACGATCAGGGGAGTGGATAGCATTGCAGTGATTCAAGACGGGAGAATTGTGGAACAAGGTAGCCATTCCGAGCTAGTCAGCCGACCGGAGGGGGCTTATTCTGGACTCCTGAAGCTGCAGCTCCGCCACATTTGACAAAGGACTACCACATTCCCAATCGAGATGCATATGCTATATCAACATTTCTGTTAATGATCTCTTTGCCTTTACCATTTTCGTGAGTGAAAGTTTTATAATGCTTCGGAAGCAAATCCTATAAATCTTAACACCAGAACCTCGCATCCCGTAACTTGCTAACTTGTCTGCAACCCTAATAGCTGATCTCCGGACGAAATGAGAATCACAGCTCCCAAACTGTTGCACCATGCTTCTAATGTCTTCAGCAAGCACTTCCACCTCTGCCGGACATTCCACGGCTTGCTCATAACCTTTAACAAGCAGCTGCAAACACACAATTTTACCTTGTCGGGAAACTGCCAATAATGTTGAGAGTTGTAACTTTTACCACATAGGAGTAATTTTTAGCAGCATCTTAGAGATCCCATTACTTTGCATAGTTATGTATTTCTTCCAAACTTCCTATTGAGTCGCACAAGTAGAGCTGCAAACAAATTTGAGATGTTCTCGAGCCGCTCGAGGCACGGTTTTACTTGTTTAGTAATCGAGCCGAGTTCGAGTCGAATTTTAGGCTGGTGTAGTACATGACCGAGCTTGACACTCTAAATCTCAGCGCAACTTGATTGTAGAGGCTCCCGCTTATTTATAGAAACTCGTTTAGTAAACAATCCGACAAACGAGCCAATTCTCCCTCATCTTGTTTGGTTTTGAGAGAAAGAAGAGAGAAAATAAAAAAACTAAGCATTGTGAATAGTGAAAATTTTCTCCCACTTTTATTTCATTTTCCTCTCATTTTATTTTCTCACTTTCCCTTCCCTTCTACATGTTCCAAACAGACCCAAATTTACCTCATAAGAACACTAGATACTCCAATGCATTCTGCAGGGAGTACAAAAATAATCGTGTTATACTACTGCTATTAAATTATTATAGTACAGTAGGAGTAGTAGACGCCAGGCTGGTTGGCCATTGTAGAGAAAAGTACTCCTATACAGTATGTCCAAGGACCAAGTGGAACCCACAATCTGTATTTACAAATGACAAATGTCCTGTCATGGACACTGAAAAGCTGAATTCTTCTCTCTTTTTTTTTTCTTTTTTTTTTTCCTTTCCTCTCTCTCGCGTAACTCAGGCGAGCTGAGCATAAAAAATTTCCAGGCACTGGTAGACACAATGAAAACTCAGGCAACCGTACTGCTCTGAGACAGCCCAGTGCGCCGAAAAATGTATGAGCACGACGAGATAAACCGAGAACGGCCGCAAGTTAAACAATACTGGTTTTGCAGCGAAGCTTCAGTTCTTAGCTCCGACGGCGGATCTCGACGTGCTTCGGGAGAGAATTAAGGATTATCTTCTTCAGGCTATTGTTCGCCAGCTATGGAGGAGATGAGCTGCTGATAGCTCTGTCTCAGATCCGACGAGTCCAGGAGCAGGGATGATGACTACAAAATCAGAATCGAGTACGGTGGGTTTCGACGGCGAGTTGTCGGGCTTGATTCCTTTGTCGACATGTAGCACTCCCTTTTCTGCGTTTGAGGGTATTTTTGAAAGGTTGGGGCAGTAAAGGATCTCTGGTGTTGAAAACAGTTTCAATGGACTAAATATACTTCAACTCCTTAGAGCATCTCCAACACTACCTCTCCTCTCTAAAATGTTGAGCGGAAGTGACATATTGAGGGGAAATTTTGTAATTTATGCCCTCTTTTCCTCAAAAGGTTGTACTGTTTGGAGGGACCCATCCACTTTTTGCCACATTGATGGGTCTCTCCAAACAGTACAACCTTTTGAGGAAAAGAGGGCATAAATTACAAAATTTCCCCTCAATATATCACTTCCGCTCAACATTTTAGAGAGGAGAGGTAGTGTTGGAGATGCTCTTAAGGATGTCCTTTTAGACAAGGCGCCCTTTTAAAATCCCCTTAATTTACATCATCAACATCCCATTTGGATCTTTCTCAAAAGACGTTTAATTTTTTGATTTGGGAAAATAAACCAAAAATAGATTATTGGTTTTTTTTATTTTGTCCTTATTCAAATATTTTTTGCATTTGTTAGTTTTGCGTCGAGATTTTGAGGTTTCTGAATTCCTCTCGATGAGACGAATCTAACAAGTATAAATCTATGGTCAAACCAAATATTTTTTTGAATAAAGACGAAATACTTGGATTATTGGTACAATTTTGGCTTTATTAAAAACAATTGAGTTTTGACCATAATTTTATACTTGTTAGATTCGTCTCGTCGAGAGGAATCTAAAAATCACAAAATCTTGACACAAAAAATGTAAATTTTTTGTGAATAAGAACAAAATGAAAAAACCAAAAAACCGTTTTTGATTTTTTTGCCAAAAGTAAATCCTTCTGAGTGTTTAAATGTGACTCAAATTTTACTTTTAGGTTTGGTCTGCTCTAAATTAGAACCCTCTTTACTCTTAGGTTTTTTTAAATCAATTACTTGATTACACTTAGATCTGTTTTTTATTGAAACCAAACAAAATCAATGTGATCCGTTATCGAGTTTACTTGTTTATGTGTAACATCAACAATTCATTTATAAAAAAATGGATATTAGTCTGATGTTTCAATGAAGATGCGGAGAGAATATGGTGGGAGAATTGAACTCAGTGATTTTGGGAGTCCGGAGAGGCTTCTTATGTCATGAAGATGACTGACCAGACTTTGTTATGACAGGCCACAAACTAAGCGAAAAACAAAACAACAGGCGAAAAGCAAGAACAAAAGATTTACACAGAGCTGACTATATCCGTA
The DNA here is from genome assembly GCA_963854785.1 of Vaccinium vitis-idaea. NCBI lineage: Eukaryota > Viridiplantae > Streptophyta > Magnoliopsida > Ericales > Ericaceae > Vaccinium > Vaccinium vitis-idaea. The sequence goes on from OY978222.1 coordinate 35,590,617, forward strand.
ACTCTCAGTTGAAGCACCCAACAACAAATATCTATGGATAAATCTCTGAGGAGCTACCTACAGAGCACCAAAACGTCTCAAGAACACGAAAAAGACACACAAAAAAACCCTAATATCCAATCCTATGAATTAAAAACTATTAATGGAACAACCAAGAAATCCTAACACACTGCGGGGAACCCCATGGGGATCAAAGGGATTTATAGCCTCCAGGGCTCTATTTATAAGAAAGTACAGAAAATTAGGTCAAAACCCTAAAAAATGCGCATCCACACCTATTCCGTATGGAAGTCGGCCAAAAATCTCCCGAGCGGTTTTGACTTCCGCTTGGACGGAATTTCCAGAAAAACTGAAGAACCCAAATCTGCCAACCCCGCCCAGGCGACCCTGAATCCAGCTTGGGCGATTTTTCCAGAAACAAAACCTTCGGTCCAAAATGCAGACTGCTTGTGACATACTTCTGTGCATTCTTCGAATGGTTTGCTAGTTTCAGTGTTTGAATGGTTTGCTGATTGGTTTCTGCAGTTTGTGGTGTTTCGGGAAAATAGGAGGCCACTGAATAGTTTTTAGGAAGTTGAGGGTGGGTCTTCGAGACGTTTCGGTGGATTTTTCCATGTCTTTCAACATTGAAGGTATTTTTGCATTGAACAATTGCACCTTGTTTGGTTGGGTTTTTGAGAACACAGCCTGAGAACCTCATTTGAAAATGGTTTTCAAAAATGGTACATCTGCTGTGGGCCCCTCCCAACTTTTAAGTCCAGAAAAAAGAAAAAAAAGGGGAAAATTACACTGACCTCCCCTGAGGTTTCTGACTTATACACTGACCACCCCTACTTTATCTGAAATAGCACTGACCTCCCCTGAGTTTTATATTTTAGTATCAAAAGCACCCTTCAACAGTACTGACGAGTACTGACGGCGCCGGGGACCCCCTTCTGGATCCCCAACGGTCGATCCGAGCCGTCCGTTCATTCCAAAATTGAATTCCGAGTGGGTCTACGCATGAATCACCTCAATCGGATAGTCCTAAGTGCTCGATCCAAAATTTTTGAACGAAATGGGGTGATTTTGGATCGAGCACTTCGGACCGTCCGATTGAGGTGATTCCCTCGTAGACCCACTCGGAATTCGATTCTGGAATGAATGGACGACTCGGATTGACCGTTGGGGACCCACAAGGGGGTCCCCGGCGCCGTCGGTACTGTTGAAGGGTGCTTTTGATACTAAAATATAAAACTCAGGGGAGGTCAGTGCTATTTCAGATAAAGTAGGGGTGGTCAGTGTACAAGTCAGAAACCTCAGGGGAGGTTAGTGTAATTTACCCAAAAAAAAGAGAACCTAAACGAGGTGTTGTATCATCTAATGCCCTTCAGTAGTCAGTTGTGGGTCCCTTTAGTATGATACTCTCTCGCCTTTCTCTCTCTCTCTACAATTGTCTGTACTTTTTTTACCATTTTGTGGATAAAAACTGCAAGCCAATTGTTCTGACTAAGGTCAGATCCGACTCAGAGGGTTTTTGGGAAACCGAACAACATTGAGGTCTCAAAACCGGTTTCTAAGAACCTAAACGAACAAGGCCTTGATGTGATTAACATCAACAATTTATTTTTTTAAATGGATATTAGTCTGAAGTATTGATGAAGAGAGGGTGGGAGAAACTTTTTCTTTTGAGGGAAGAGGGTGGGAGAAACTGGACAAAGTAGTGTTAGCATTCCGAAGAGGTTTCTTGTATCATGAAGATGGCCAAACACGGATATCGTATTGGTAGAATGCAACGAGGATATGGTCTTGTTAACGGATCCAGTGTGGGTGTTGTGCAGTAAAACGGCGTAGTTTTTGGCACACCTCTAAAGCTTCCAAAGACCTTGTTTGGAAGAAGAAAAAAACCACTACAAATTGCCTAAACCCTAAACCCAAAGTGCTTAAACCCAAAACACCTAAACCCAAAGTGCCCAAATCTAAATACCTAAAACCACTATATCCTACCCCAAAGAGCCTAAATCCCCTAAAATTGAACCCTAAAATTGAACTTCAAAATTAACTCTCCAAACAGGGCCTATTGAAGTGTACCAAGGAAATGAACAAAACTACGTCGTTTTGCCGCACAACACAGCGCACAACATGTACTGCACAACACCTCCCCGGATTCCTTGTTAACAGTCCTAAGTTGATTTTATTTGACGATTGTTGGAGCAGTTGGGGGTGGAGAGTGTAAATTAATTCGGATGCGTGTTTTAGGTGGGAAGGATAAGTCATTTTTGAATTTCGGAGGGGGTTGTGTTTTTTGGGGAAGGAAACATGAAGGGTATTTTAGGAATTAAAAAAAATATAAACATCTCACCCTCTTTAAAGAGTATTGATAGATAAATGTCTTTTCTTAATTTTAATGAGGGATCATAAACCCAATGCCATCACGTGCTTGTGCTCATGCCCAATTGAAATATCACCGCTAGCAGTTAAGCCAAGTTTTATTTGAGTAAGAGTTTTATCTTGAAGAGATATATTTTATTCATGTGCCACCAAACCCGACTTCTTCGGACCCGCTTGGCCGCACATTGATGATCAGACTGCATCTCATTGATTTTGCAAAAGGAACATCTCCGTAATATAATGATAGAATCAACTTCATCAGGCATTGATCGAAATTTGAACAATGGTTAAGACTTAAAATGATACTTAGCAGTTCTAAAATCTATTGATATAATTGCGAGGGCTACAAAATAAATGATTTGTGTCGTCATTGTAATATTGGGTGGGGCAAAAAAAAAAAAAACAGAGGAGAGATTTGGTTGGATATGGAGGACTAAAAAAGCTTCTTTAATTGATTGGTTCACAATTGGTTTGAACATATCAAAACAAGAATCAGAGAAAATTGCACAACTAGCGCATGACCTAGATACGCAGAAGACATTCACCAATAAGGTTGATATGATCGTCATGGTTGAGTATGTTCTCAAAATATTGTATTGGCAAATTAGGAAAGTGTATATCTACTAGCCAATAAAAATGTCCAGCAATACGATCAAGCTCCGACGGCCCCTAATTCAAAGCCGAAAATCCAATATAAATCTAGGGGTTGGAGTTGCGTTAGTTTCCACAACCAAAATGACAGAGACCACCGAGCTTAAAACGAAAGAAACGCCAAAATCTCAGGAGAGAAAAGAACAGAGTGTACCATTTTATGAGCTCTTCTCACTCGCTAACAAGTATGATTGGCTTCTCATGATATTGGGGACCGTGGGTGCCATTGTTAACGGCTCTTCGATGCCAGTCTTCTTTGTCTTGTTAGGTGACATGCTTAATGGGTTTGGCAAACACCAAGCTGATCCGAACACCATGATTCATTTAGTAGCAAAGGTCTGTCTCTCCCTTTCTCCCTCTCTATCTCTCTAACTTCATAAGTTAAGGGTGGGTTTTAGAAGTATTAGGTACTAGTAGTATTTTTTTTTTTTTTTCTGATGTTAGGTTCATATTATGTTTTTTTGAATTTATTGTCCCTCTTGATGAACTAAATCTAAGAAAAAACAAATGTTTATGACCATAACCTTCCCAAAATGTTTATTGAAGTCAGAAAGTTACAGAAATACAGTTTTACTGCCTGTAGGATCATCTCCACTTGAATTTTTCCAACTTTAATTAGTCTAGCTTTTGTACTTGTTTGGTTCCTCACATTGAGAAGAATGGTGAATCTAAGTTAATAAATTTTGACGAAAAACTGAACCCTCCACGTGTGTTTTTTTCGTATTTTTTTCTTTGCTTATTATCAGTTTAGTGGGTTGACAATGAAAAGACCCTTTTTTAAAACCCGGAAGAAGAGAAAATTTTGAACTAATAAGACAAGGGGCCCAAGGCCGGCCCTAACATCAACCAAAGCTAAGTCGGATGGGGAAAACTATCCCTCAGACTTTCCTTTCTAACATCTAACATACTCGGGTCCCATTCACATTAGTAATTTTTAACTTTGTTCTCTTTAGAATATTTTGTAAAAAAAAAAGATATTGATGAACGATGTGAGTTAAAAAACATAGGGAAAAAAAATGACCTGTGATTGTTATTTATTATTAGGTATTTTGTAATTATTATACGAAAACAGACAGTGAAGTCCATTTGTTTGTATAACTACAAAAGTTGTATCGGGTTGAAATGGGGCGGATGATGCAATTGTCACCCCCACCCATTTGCTTATCAGATTGGGAAATACCTCCTCAGATCGGGGTGGAAACATCGGAGATTAGAATGGAACCGAGCTAATTGTCATCCCTAGTTTGACCACATATACTTTGGGCCCTGTACGAATGATCCTATCATTCAACTGTCACCACAAAACCTTTTTGGTGTTCTGTGTATGAATGCTACGCATTTCCAATTGGGTCATTCTATTGGAGTGGCCACTCGCCATTGGGCTTACAATAAATACAGAAGAACAAAAAAAAAAAAAAAGCAGTTAAGAGTTATTTTACAGTTTTTAATATATTTTTATTCATTTTTTTTTTTTTTTTGCATATTTCAATATAATTTTTAATCTTTAATGACATCCCAATAAGGTGATTTTAGAATTTTCATAGGAAAAAAAAGAAAGAAAATGGAACCCGATTATTACTCGCCTCCAACACTTCCTTGATTTCTCCTTCTTCGTCTCCACCCTATTGCAATCCCTACTACTCACTAATCATTCAAGTCTTTTTACAATAAACTCCAATTATACTCTTAGGCCATGTTTGATAAGAGAGATGGAGCATGTGATTGGATTACCAATCTTGTGGGTCCATTAATTTTCATGTTTGGTGTGTAATTTGAGGACCGGACTAGCAATCCCATGGGACTAGCAATCCCCCATTTTCATGGGATTGGCCAACCCAAGGGGGGTTGGGTATTATGAAACCTCTCCCATGGGATTGGGGATTGTTGGTGAAGACAAGCCAAGTGCGTTCATGCTTCTTCTACCCAATTCTCTGGTAAATGCTTTCATGAATTTTCGTGATGCTTTCGTTACTAGTAATGCAGAAACAGTTACTTTTGTTGTTTAATGCTTTCGTGAATTAATGCTTTTTGTCAACATTTTTTGACAACGCCAATTAATGCTTAACATTTTAAAAGACAAAAAAAAAAAAAAACCTTATATTATTTTTATCTTTATTAAAACAAAAACCTACGGTTCATATTTTAAATCTTTCTTATTTCTCGTGCTGACATGAACCAATACTCCAAAAAAAATATTAGCGCCTAACTAGCAAAACTAACACAGGGAAAAAAATTGATAAAGACTTAAAATAACCCGGTTCAATTTTTTTTTGTATTGTTTCATCATTACCTTGGATGCTTTTATCTAGAAATGACTAGAAAACGTGGCTCAAAGAAATCTTCATTGGAAATCTTTTAAAAAAATGTAATTTTTCATTTGAAATCTAAAAAAAAAAAAAGAAAAAGAAAAAGAGACATGAAAACATGTTGTTGAGCTATTGATGAAAAATGGTGTTTCCAAATGAGGGTAGAATTGGAAACAAATTATTTTTACTCAATCCTATCCTAAACAAAACAAACATGTTATTAGTAATCCCATGATCTAATCCTATGCAAAACAAACATGAGGGAATGATTCATCTCCTTAGTAATAATCCCATCACATTATCAATCCCATCTCATTACCAATCCCTCCAAAATGAAACCTCGTATCAAACGGAGCCTTAAAGTATCACTAAACTATCACACCGTCACTTAAATAGACCCCAACGTCCAAATCCGTCAAATGTCAAACATAAATTGTTGGGTTTGACTTATTTAGAGTCTGCTTCCTTATTTCCCTCTCTTGAACAAAGTAATGAGTCATTACAGAAAAAATCCCAAAAAATATGCTCCACACTAGGCTATATTGATCGAAAGTTGTACAGAAGCAATGGTGCATCGCTTTTTTTTTTTGTTAAGTCGCCAGTGACTACTATATATATATATATTTTATTTTATAATACACATATGGCTTGGCCTATTTTAATTTTACTACTTCCTTTGTCCCATTTTGTTTGTCAATTTTCAAAGATCGTGTCATCGGTCAAACACTTATAACTTTTAATCTATAATGTTTTTCATGTTTTTAAGAACTTCGTATAATAGAACTCATCAATAACTATCAAACAAGATCCATATTAAATATTTTTTGAAATTCATATTAATAATATGAGAGATTGAAATCAGACATTTTTTTTTTTACACACCTAGGTGTTGCCCCAGCGGTTAGGGCGAGTGCCTGGCTTTGGGGATAATCCCCTTGATCAGGAGTTTGATTCCCCGCAGAGTGAGTACCTGTGCTAAGTGGGGGGCCGTGACTGGTGTGGGTTGTGCCAGCTCCCTCCGATATTTGGATCATACAGTGGGCCCAATTAGTGATCTGTTGTAGGGTTGTTCCTCGGTTATCAAAAAAAATAAAAAAATTCAAATGCGAACTACTAAAAATGACAAACAGAATGGGACGGATGAAGTATGTCGCAAAAGGACTTCTACTCAAAGTAGGACGATTTTTTAAAAGGCTATTCAAAAATAAATTTTCATCAACTGTAAAATCTAACAAAAAAAAATTAGCAGTTTTGATAAGTTCTTCCCGAGCGAAGACGGCACACTCTCACCGTCAAAAATCGATTCTCAGAGATTCCCCGCGTCTGAGTCCGCATGATCCGCCGCTGCTGCGGCGGCTGCTGATCGGAACCCCCTCCTCTCGACGACATTTTTACAACAGTCGACTCAATCTCTCAAAAGCCAGTTGAATTCCCTAACCACCGGATACAAACAGAGAAAAAAACACTGAATCTAGCATCTGCAGTGAGAAAAAGATAGTGAAATGCGGAGTCATAAAGAATCAAAAAGAAAAACAGAGAAAGATTTCACTCACAATACGAGGATTTATGAAGTTACAGTCGTGTGGGAAAAGAGCACGGCGGTTTGGGTGAGCGGGCAAACCCTAGGGCTGCTGGGAATTTGTGGGATTTTGTTGGGTTTGGTGATTGGGTTGTGGGTTTACAGAGAGAAAAAGTGGAAGAAGAGGATGGAGTGGAGGAGAGGTTCGTGTGCGTGTGTGTGAGAGACATTATTTTCAAAGTTCAGGAGTGTTTGAGACAATTGGGATGTTTTTTGAAAATTTCTCGTAAAGTAATGCAAGCAAAGCTTTGCAGCTTCTATATTTATCACACATTCTCACATCTGATTCTTTTTTGGGTTGTTGTTAATGCAGTATGCGTTGTATTTCGTCTATCTCGGGGTGACTGTATGTATATCCTCATATGCAGGTTACCTCTAATCTATCCTTCAGTTCTCATTTTTATCCTCATAAGGCTTCATTACGCTTGTGAATTTTCAGCAAAATATAAATCAATCGAGGAGTGCTACAGGCACACATGACTGAATACAAATTTTGGTTTACAAGTGTTCAAAACTGTCCACACACATGATCGCACATGAGGCATGTGAATTGACATACTAACATATCGGACGATTCTAAATTCATCTGGGTTTCTGAGCATTTCCCCAATATTCTTTTTATCATTTTTGAACGACAATTTCACCAATCTTGATATTTCATATAATGAGAAAATCGATTAATATCTTCTACAAGTACTATAAGTCCAACTATTACACATAAACACAAAGCCATAACGCAGGAAGAAAGAATCGACCACTTAGTGAGGTGCAACAACCCTGTCCAATGGAGCTAGTCTCTTTGGTCAAGCATTTTCCCAATTGATAGCTGTATCAATATGAACTTATCTAATAAATATATCCCTACACTTGAGCATTACACTTGTTATAGTCACTATTCAGCTGGGTTGATTTCGTTTTATTGAAAAATTGATGGGTTTGTATCAACAGAGATTTCTTGTTGGATGTATACTGGGGAGAGGCAGGTGGGTACTTGGAAAAAGAAGTATTTGGAGGCTGTGTTGAAGCAGGACGTTGGATTCTTTGATACAGATGCTAGAACTGGGGATATTGTTTTTAGCATCTCAACAGATACTTTGCTTGTTCAAGATGCCATTGGTGAGAAGGTCTGCTCCCTCCCACTCTATCTAAATCCACACATGTTTTGTATAGCTATTCTCATGTCAATATACGGGATATAGTTTAAGAATGTTCAATCAAATTAAAAGTGTCTCCCATAGTCAAATATCAGATTAAACATGTGAAAACGTACCCAACTTCAGGGCATTGATGAACTCTGGGGACCTCCTTTATTATTTGTTTCTCGACTGTGGTTTTCTCTATGTAAGGCAAAGGACTTCATAAGCATGTTGAATATATATGGGATTGGGTGACGACCACTGGCCCGATTTCTAATGCACCTAGAATCACACGTCCTATTGCTTAAAGTAAATAGCTGTCAAATCTCAAACTTGCTGAAACTCTACCGATACTACCCAACTACCCAAGATACCCAATCGAGACAATCGACAGTAATGCAGGTCCTAGTGTTTTGTGAAGCTGAGTAGATGAGGTCAGGTGCATCACGTGGATTTTGAGATGTTTTGAACTCACGTCTGGCCTGAAGAATAACTTCCACAAGAGTACTGTGGCTTGGGTTGGTATAAATGGTGCCATGGTTTACTCTTTCGCTGCTATATTGTGCTGTAAAACTCAATTTTACCTGTTAAATATTTGTGCATGCCTCTTGGGGCTAGTCCTATACTTAAATCTACTAGGAAACCAGTGATTGTGAGGTTCAAAAGTAAGCTAGCTGGTTGGAAGAGGAGGAATTTATCATGAGGGAGAGTGACTTTGATTAAATCAGTCATGAGCAATTTTCCAGTATATGAGTGTTTCAAAGAAGAGAGAAATTATAGAGTAGATTCTTGTGGGGTGGCTCTGATAAAATTAGGAAAATGCACTTGGTTGGGTGGGATAAGGTGGCCTCAAGAAAAGAGCAGGGAGGTTTAGGGATCAGAAAAGTGGGGGATATGAATGTTTCTCTGCTGTTTAAGAGGTTCTGGTGATTTGCAACAGCAAAAAGATCTTTGTGGAGAAAAGGGTGATATGTGAAAAGTATAGAGTTGCTGAGGATAGTTGGTGGTCAGTGATGGAAATCAATAGTAGAGTGTATGATAGGGAAGGATATTCTTCTGCTGCAGTCTTATAGTCAGGGATGGTAGAAACATAGCCTTTTTGAAAGATGCTTGGTTAGATAATGGTTGTTTGAGTGACAGGTATCCTAGGCTCTTCAATGTGGCTATTGAAAAGGATGGAAGACCGTTTTCATGTGTTTAAAGGAGAAGTTCTGAAGGGAATTGCTCTTTCATTTTAGAAGGAGGTTGATTCTTGGGAAATGGAGGATTTGGTTAATGTCCCTGCAAGGAATGATGTCAGAAGTGACAGTATCAGTTGGAATGCATCATCTAATGGCATGTATTCTGTCAGCTCTATGTGTTGACGCTAGGCAGATCTGATCGATTTGGACCATATAGTGAATCTCGTTCGGACGGGAGTCATGTTCGTCTGGGCGGCCCTGAGGAGAATTGAAGATCCCGAGGTACTGAAATTTTCGTCCAGACGGGAGGTCAGGTCCCATCCAGACTGTCAGGCAGGGAACAACACGTGAGGAGAGCAATTTTAGGGCTTTATGTGAACAGGACTACTTATAAAAGAAATGGCTAGGGCACTCCAACTTCCTTAATTCTTCTTTCATTATAGTGAAACATCCCAGCACCCCTGGGGTACGATTAAGCCATTTGCTGAAGTCGGATACTTGAACCAAGTATCTCGTGTTTTGTTCTTTCGATTGTTTGATTTTGTTTCTTTTGTGTGTGTGTGTGTGTGATTCTTGCCTGTACACTATGTATAACTTGCTAGACGATGGTAGGATTGGTGTTTCTGTTCCTATCAAGGTTAGTTGGGCAAATTTGGCTTCTCCTAGGATTCAATGCTTTTCTTGGCTGGCTTGTCAAGTTTGGATCAAGTTTGCAGAATTCTTGATGGGTAGAGGATTGATTGATCCTGTGGATGTTTTATGCAATTATGTGGTTCGGATTTTGAATAAGCTGGTCACTTGTTGGTGCAGTGCTATTATGCTCAGAGTATATGGTCTCAGTGTTTGAGGTGGTGGAGGTTGGAATGGGTCTCTCCTGGTTCAGCGCGTGGGGTTGTGGAATGGTGGAGTGGCTGCAACTATAAGAAAGGCAGCAAGTGTGTTAAAAATATTTGGGAAGTTGTTCCTTTTGCTGCTATGCGACCATTTGGAGAGCCAGAAATGGTTTGCTATTTGAGAAAGTTACTCCCATTTGGGGTGATAGTTGGGATTCAATTAAATTGAAGGTGGCCTTACGGATCAACGACAAGGACTCCTCTTTTCCTTATGCCTTGAATGACGTTATTCATAATTTGGGAAGCTTATCAGGGGGATCTTTGAGGTAGTTGTCAATATAGACGCATTGTTTCTGTAGGTATAGCAGCTCATTTGTATTATTTACTCACATTTTGTTTTGCTTGGTTGGTTGACTACTTGCCATCTTTGCCTTTAGTGTACTTTTTTTTTTTTTGTTCCTTGGTGGGGATGGCTCTTGGGTGGTTGGGTTGTGAGTGCCTACTTTGATTGCTTCTCCCTTTTTCCTTTTCCCCCTCCTGGTTAATCTCTTTGTACCCATTTCAGAAATCTTTGGCTAGTTCAAGAAAAAATAAAAAGGTGTTTTGTGAACTCATAGTATCACATCTGATGGCACATAGATCCTGTTTGGCAGCCTTCTTTTTGCATTTTCAGATTTCGAATGTATGGGAGATGGCATGGTTATGGAATGAATTACATTGAAATGTTCTGTTAGAAATGAAATGGAGTGTGCAAAATCCGACAATCACATTTGGAGAAGCTTTTATAGTCTTATTATGCTTTCGCTCACAAAATGCTTTACAAAACTTTTCCTACCCATATCATTCAAATTATTTTATGGATTCTCATCGTAATCCAAAAAATTTTAACGTAAAATTCGCAATCCAGAATCTAAAAGATGATTGGCTCCATGACACCCTCATTTTCAAATCCTGTTTAATTTGTGTCGTCCTCTTTGTCAGGTACCTCCGTTGGGTTGCACAATTCCCATCCTCAAACACAGAATCGTCTTTAGAGTACTGTGGTAGGGACCATAATATTGACAGACCACACACCACATTTGAAATGATCAACTAAACTGGTCTATAAACAATGGAAGAGATTTCATCCCAAATTTTCCCATGTGTGATGAAAATCTGTCTTGCTCTGGAGACTAAATACTTTTAAGCCATAATTGTTCTTATTCTGCTTATTGGAACTTTAGGTGGGAAATTACATCCATAATATCTCCACTTTTGTGGCCGGACTGGTGGTCGGTTTTGTATTAGCATGGAGGCTAGCTTTACTTAGTCTGGCAGTGATTCCAGGAATCGCCTTAGCCGGGGGATTGTATGCATATATTCAAACAGGTCTCACGTCCAAGAGCCGTGAATCGTACGCAAATGCCAGTTTTATTGCTGAGCAGGTTGGTTTTTTAAAATTCTATTTAAGTATTTTGAATCAAGTTCTTCTGTTGTATAATATGTCAGATCAACTTACAACAATATTGATAGTTCCCAAATCCAGCATGATTCTATTTGGTTATGTTATTTAGAATAGAGAGAGAAAAGCGTGTAGGGTGTTAATTAGCCCTAACACAAGAAAGATTAATTTATATTATTACTTAACATGTTACATGACATAACTAGGCGATGTGGGACTAACACACATAAACTATTCTAACACTCTCCCTCAAGTTGGAGAGTAAATATCAATAAGTCCCAGCTTGTCGCAAAGTAACTCCAATCGTGGCTTAAACAACGGCTTTGTAAACATATCGGCTAACTGGGCACTGGTGGACACAAATGGAGTAGCAATCACTCCACCAGTCAACCTTTCTCGTACAAGATGACAATCTACTTCAATGTGTTTAGTCCTCTCATGAAACACCGGGTTGGATGCTATGTGGATTGCAGCTTGATTATCATAGTACAAATTCATAGGCTCCTGCACATGGAATCCTATCTCTTCAAGAAACGAACGTATCCACACAACCTCACATGTCGTATGAGCCATTGCCCTATACTTTGCCTCAGCACTAGACCGTGCAACTACTGTCTGCTTCTTACTTTTCCAATTAATAAGGTTTCCACCAAGAAAGATACAATATCTTGTAGTGGATCTCTTGTCAGATGGGTCTCCTGCCCAATCAGAGTCAGTGAAGGCCTCAACACGCAAGTGTCCACTAGCTCTATAAAACAGACCACGTCCTGGATGGGCTTTGAGATACTTCACAATTCTTAGAACAGCCTCCCAGTGCGGAAGGCGAGGAGTTGACATAAATTGGCTAACCAAACTAACTGCAAACGAGATATCTGGACGAGTAACGGTAAGATAATTCAACTTCCCAACCAAGCGATGATACTGATCAGGACTAGAAAGCAACTCCCCCTGATCATCACACAGTTTGACATTAGGGTCCATAGGAGTCTCAACAGGCTTTGACCCTAGTAAACCCGTCTCATCTAAAATAGGGCTGCACAAAAAACCCGGAGAACTGTGAATCCGGTCCGGACCGAACCGATCCGTACGTTTTGGATTTTAACCGTGGATTAATGGTCCGGACACGGATTCAAAAAATAATAAACCGTGACTCGCGGTCGGGACACGGATTTTGATTTTGAAACCATGGATTAACTGATCCGGACCGTGAGATTTTTATTATATATAATTTTTAAAAATATATATATGTATGTATATGTAAATAATTTTATCACTTTTATAAATATTGTCAATTTGATATGAAGTAATACTGTTATCTCCTATAAATATTGTCAATGTGTATTGGACTTTCATGTATTCCACTGCTTTGCATTTGTATTGGACTTTGATGAATTTAGTAGTTGTTCACTTTTTTTTTTTTGTATTAAACTGCCTTTGTTTCTATTCCACTATGTAACTGAACTAAGCTATATGCTTCTACTAGTGCTTCTTTAGGCCCTAGTTGTGGTTCTATCATGTGCTCCATCTAAGGTCTCTTTGTTTTCTACTTTAAATTTTTTACATGTTATCCGTGGATTAAACCGGAACCGATCGTGACTCGCGGATCGGATTGGAATCGGACCATGAGACTTTTGGTCCAGACACGGATTGAATTTTCTAAAAACCGTGACTCGCGGATTAGGATTGGATTCATGCCAATCTGATCCGATCTGGACCGTGTACACCCCTAATCTAAAATATCCAACACATATTTCCGCTGCGATAGATTAACACCATCTTTAGACCGTGCTACCTCGATACCCAAGAAATATCTCAATTTGCCTAAGTCTTTGGTATGAAACTAATGCTGTAGGAAAAGCTTCAACTCATCAATACCTTTCTGATCATCACCAGTAATAATGATATCGTCTACATAGACAATCAATAATATTTTCCCTCGGTCAGATGTGAGAGAAAAAACAATATGATCAGAATGACAACGTTTCATGCCAAATCGCAAGATAGCATCACTTAACTTCCCAAACCAAGCCCGCGGGGATTGTTTAAACCCATAAAGAGCTTTCTGAAGATGACATACCTGAGAAGACTCCCCCTGAGCAACAAACCCTGGTGGTTGCTCCATATAAACCTCCTCAACAAGATCCCCATGCAAGAAAGCATTCTTGACATCCAACTGAAACAAGGGCCAACCAAGGTTGGCAGCAAGAGAGACAAGAAGGCGAACAGAGCCAATCTTGGCAATGGGTGAAAACGTCTCTGCATAATTGACACCATAGGTCTGGGTGTAGCCCTTGGCTACAAGACGAGCTTTGTAACGCTCAACAGTCCCATCAGGATGATATTTCACAGTGAACACCCAGCAACACCCAACAATAGTCTTTCCAGGAGGAAGAAGGACCAACGTCCAAGTATTATTGCTATGAAGAGCAGACATCTCCTCCATAGCTGTCTGCCACTCAGAAATAGACAAGGCTTCCTGAACAGTGTTAGAGACAAAAACAGAAGACACAGAAGTAGCAAAAGCACGAAGAGATGGAGAAAGATGTTGATAAGAAACAAACTGAGCAATAGGATGATAAGTAGCACAAGTACGTTTACCTTTGTGGAGGGCAATGGGTAAAGAATCCGGGGAAGAAACTGAATCAACAGACGAAGGAGTGGGAGAGGGATCCAGATCTCGCAACAGAGGAGAAGAGGGAGTGGTGAGCGGAAGCGGAGGCGGTGCATCTCGAGGACAACGAACATATACCTGCAATGGTGGTAGAGGGGGTGGGAGGGTAAAGGTTCCTGAACCGGCATGTAGGCTGAGAGGTCCTCAAAGGGAGAAGTGGGGGGGTGGGAGATGGTGTAGTCTGATTAGCAAAATACGGTACAGACTCATGAAAAGTAACATCAGCAGATATAAACTGACGACGAAGGGTTGGAGAATAACACTTATATCCCTTTTGAGTACGGGAATAACCTAGAAACACACACTTGATGGACCGCGCATCAAGTTTATCCCGGTCAGGTCCAGTTCATGAACATAACACGTGGACCCGAAAACCTTAGGAGGAACAAAATACAGTGGACGATCAGGACATAACCCCCTAAAATAGTAGATGTCATCCTATTAATAAGGTAACCAGCAGCAAGAACCGCATCACTGCAATAAGATTTTGAAACATTCATTTGAAATAAGAGAGTACGGGTGACTGTTAAAATGTGTCCCAATTTGCATTCAACAACTCCATTTTGTTGTGGAGTTCAAGTACAAGAGGATTGGTGTAAAATCCCATGTTCATCCAAAAATTGTGATAAAGCATTACGAAAATATTCACAAGCATTATCAGAACGAAAAATGCGTATATCTACACCAAATTGTGTTTTTATTTCCTCATAAAAAGAATTAAAAATGGAGTACAACTCGGAACGTTTTTTTCATAAGATAAATATAAGTAGCCCGAGAGTAATCATCCACAAATACCACAAAATACTGAAAGTGAGACCGTGACGGAACACGCATAGGACCCTAAATATCTGAATGCACTAAGTGAAAATGACTCGAAACACGACGTTCTTCCCTAGGGGAAAAAGACACACGACGATGTTTACTAAACTCACACACTTCACATGGAAATGACTCAACACGACGACACGACGGGACCATCCGTTTAAGGTTCTGAAGAGACGGATGACCGAGACGACAATGATACTGGAAAGGTGAAACTGTGGATTGGAATGCAACAGAGGTAGACTGCTCGCCATGCAGAAAATAGTATAGGCCACCACGTTCAACTCCACCTCTAATCTTCCTTCCCGTTTTGAGATCCTGAAAGACGCAAGATTCAGGAAAGGTCATCTGAACAGTTTAAAGCTTTAGTAATCTTACTAACAGACAAAAGGCTAAAGGGAAAGCGAGGAACATGTAAAACAATATCTAAGGACAAAGATTGATTTAAAGTAACATAACCCAAACCAGCAATCTGTGTGGTAGAACCATCAGCCAATGTAACACGAGAAGATGTCCCAGTAGGACGACAATCAGACATGACAGTAGAGACACCGGTCATATGATCGGAAGCCCCAGAATCAATGACCCAAGGGGTATGAGAAGCAAGGTAAGCAGAGGCTGGACCTTTCTGAGCAAGCGTAACAATGGAGGCAGATGTCATATGAGAAGTCTGAGTAGAACGATAGTGCTGAAATTGCTGATACTCATCCTCTGGAATGGTAACTACACGAGGGGCGCTGCTGGAAGAAACCTGTGAACCATCATCTTCTGAAACTGTGACCTGGTGGGCAGATGGGCGACCATGGAGATTTCAACAATAGTCAATAGTATGATTATCAGCATTGCACCAACTGCAGTGTTGAGGTACTTTCCCACGGCCGCGACCACCTCCTCTTGGTGCACGACCTCCACGACCAGAATCACGACTAGAACCTCGGCTAGTATCACGACTAGAACCACCACGACCAGAATTACCACGGCCCGAATCACGACTAGAACCACTACGACCAACTCCCCCTGATGTTGGGCCACTACGAGGATAACCACCACGAGAAACTATAGTGACTAAAGCTGAACGATCAGAAGGTAATTGAGAAGCAGTCATAGAACCAATATCAGAAATGGTGGTCTGACGAAGATGACTGAAAACCTCACTAAGAGCTGGTAACGTCCGTTCTCCCAAAATCTGCGAACGGACTGAATCATACGTAGGGGAAGGCAGACTGGACATAAATCGAGCAACAAACAGAGACTGTCGTTGGCGCTCCATAACTTGAATATCGGCAGAAATAGGTTGAGCAATCTTGATCTCCTCACAAAGACCACAAAACTTAGCATAATGAGTTTCTAAAGATTGCTCACCCATGGATAGAGAGAAAAATTCATGGTGAAGATCATATGTCCGACGAAGATTATTAACCCCAGAAAACATCTCCTGAGCTTGTCTCCATACAAGCTTGGCTGTGGGCAAAAACATCGAAGGACCACTAATCTGGGGCTCCATAACATTCCATTAGTCGGAGCGAATGCGAGCATCCTCAGATTTCCATGCAGCATACGTTGAACTAGTTGTGGTAGGGGGATCATCAGTAAGCCATTGGGAGGTTGACTCACCCTCAAAATAGACCTCAAAAGCCTTTGCCCAAATAACATAATTTTTATCATTCAAAATAATGGAAGTAATAGGCCTCCTATCACAATATCGGGAAGAGCTGGAAATACTGCCAATAACAATAGAACCAGAGGCAACAGTAGAAACAGACTTATCTTCAGACATTTTACCAAATAAGAGAGAACCAAACAACCGAAATAATCACCAACAAGTCAAAACCCACCAACTACTGTCTCGACCAATTAGCCAAACACTTGTAATAACCAACTAAGCGACAACCAACAGCTGAGAACATGTATCTACTGGTAATTGAGATGCAGAATCACCAAACAATACCAAAAAAGCCATACAAGTCATACCAGAAACCGATTTGTGATCAACCAACAGTTAAAGAACAATAACCAGCAACATTTAGCAGCAACAAAGTGGCGAATAGCTCTGACAAGTGAAATCTCAAGCACGAACAGTGATCTCGAGCACTAACTGGACAACTTCCAAAGCCAAACAAGGATTTTGAAGACAGATCTACAACTTTCGAACACCATGGATGGATTATGAAGGTTGTTTTAGGGTTTTATGAACTGGGTATAACTTTCGAGTGTATAGGTCGAACAAAAAAGGCACGAGTCGAGGTCGTACGGGTCTGGTTAGGTACTGGGTATGGATTTCGAAGGTTTATTGGGTACTGGGTATGGATTTCAAACACTTATAGGAGTCGATTAGGTATGTTCAGGGTCGTATGGGGTTGTATAAGGTCGTACAGTAGTCGATTAGGGTTTATGAAGGTCGATTGGTGGATTATAGAGGTCGATTGGTGGATTCAGAGGTCGATGAGGGTTTATGAAGGTCGATTGGTGGATTGCAGATGTCAATTTTGAGTTACAGTGGTGTATTGATCGATTAGGGTTCCCAGGGAGAGACGATAGGACTGATTATGGTGATGATGGTGATGACGTCAACAAGGTATAGATTTAGGGTATAGGGTGATCAGTTAACGTAGGGAAGTTGGTGAGTTACGTAGCTAGGGTGGCTGAGGGACCTGCTCTGATATCATGTTATTTAGAATAGAGAGAGAAAAGCGTGTAGGGTGTTAATTAACCCTAACACAAGAAAGATTAATTTCTATTATTACTTAACATGTTACATGACATAACTAGGCGATGTGGGAGTAACACACAAACTATTCTAACAGGTTCTTTTGTAGAATTTCCTTCTTTTGCATTTTAACATGTTGGAAATGATGCTCTTACATAATACACTTGCTATAGGTGTAATGGAGATTCACCTTTTCTTATGTTCTATAGTTGTCCTATTTTGGAAGATCAAATGACAATATTACATGCACAACTGTTAGGGCATGACTCGAAAAGTATTCGAGATCTAAAATTTGTTTTAGTAATAACTAGCCACTGTATCAACATTGTTTAGTGTACTACAACGGGTATGATTTAACATTGTCTAAAGTATGATTTAACACTGTCTAAATAGGCCATTGCACAAGTTAGGACTATTTACTCGTATGGTGGCGAGAGCAAGGCCATCAATTCCTATTCAGATGCAATACAGCACACATTGAAGCTTGGATATAAGGCTGGAATGGCCAAGGGACTAGGGCTAGGATGCACTTTTGGAATACTATGGATGTCATGGGCCCTACTTTTTTGGTATGCTAGTCTTTCCGTCCGAAATGGACTAACAGATGGAGGGAAGGCGTTGACTGCTATCGTATCTGCCATTGTTGGGGGCGTGTAAGATCTCAGACTAAAACCTCTACTTTCAGGTCAATAACTCCTATTTTCCGGTAACTTACTGACTACAAAAAATGAATACAGAAGCTTAGGTATGTCATTTTCACACCTTGGAGCATTTAGCAAAGGCAAAGCTGCTGGGTACAAGTTAATGGAGGTAATCAAGCAGAGACCAACCATAATTCAAGATCCTTCGGACGGAAAGTGCTTAGCTGAGTTCAGTGGGAACATAGAGTTCAAAGATGTAGCTTTCAGCTACCCATCGCGACCAGATGTTCTAATATTTAGGGACTTCTCAATTTCTTTTCCGGCTGGAAAGACAACTGCTGTTGTTGGTGGAAGTGGATCAGGAAAAAGTACCGTTGTCTCCTTGATAGAAAGGTTCTATGATCCTAGTAAAGGTAACTCCAAGACTTCTATGATGATGAAAATGTAAAATGTTTTCCGAATTGACATGATAGCTGATGTTCTACTAATTATATGTTTCGGCTAAATTGGGAAAATTTTACTTGACAATGTGGATATTAAGACACTAGAGCTGAGATGGTTGCGTGATCAAATTGGACTGGTGAATCAAGAACCTGCTTTGTTTGCTACCTCCATAATTGAGAACATTCTTTATGCAAATCCTGATGCAACAATGATTGAAGGAGAAGCAGCTGCTTCTTCTGCTAATGCACAAAACTTCATTACCTTGCTTCCTAATGGATATAACACCCAGGTTGGTTTACATCCCCAGGTCTACTAGTAATAACAATAATAGAGTATAAGATGCATATTTAAGTTTTGGATTATGGCTCGCGTTTTTAACGTTTTGTTTTGTTTATCTGTCCTATAAAGTTGTTCTTTTTTTAGGTTCCTAAATCTAAACCAAGGCCTGGTTATGGTATCTAATCCAACAGCAATAGTTATACGTTTCATTTTCTGTTATCTTAAGTTGGTTTTGCTTGAAAAAGTTTTTGGTCGATCATGTCGTTTGATTTCAAACCCAGGTGGGAGAAAGAGGAGTCCAACTCTCTGGTGGCCAAAAACAGAGAATCGCTATAGCAAGAGCTATGGTGAAAAACCCCAAGATCCTTCTCCTTGATGAAGCAACAAGTGCCCTCGATGCAAGTTCTGAGAGCATTGTTCAAGAAGCTCTAGACCGCCTCATGGTTGGGAGGACAAGTGTGGTAGTTGCTCATCGCTTCTCTACCATAAGAAATGTTGATTCAATTGCAGTTATAGAGCAAGGCCAAGTCGTTGAGACAGGAACCCATGAAGAACTGATTTTGAAAGGTGGGGCCTTCGCTTCATTATGTCGATTCCAAGAAACGATGGGAAATCGCAACTCCTCAAATCTTTCAATCAGACATACGTGCTCACCACGATCAAGTCATTCACCGTCTACAAAATCTCTTAGCCTGCACTCCAACGGTTTGAGCAATTTGAGATATTCGTACGACACTGGAGCTGATGGTAAGATCGAGATGGTCTCAGATGTAGAAACTGAAAGGACGCATCCAGCCACACATTGGTACTTCTTTCAGCTTCTCAAGCTAAATGCTCCGGAATGGCCTTATTCAATAATGGGTGCAGTTGGATCAATTCTTTGTGGTTTTATTATTCCAACAGTTTCCATTGCGATGGGCAATATGTTTGTTGTGTTCTACTATAGAAATCATGCAACCATGGAGAGGAAGACAAATGAGTATGTTATCATTTTCCTTGGCACGGGTCTTTATGCGGTGGTGGCTTGTTTCATGCAATATTATTTCTTCAGTATTATGGGAGAGAATCTCACTGCAAGAGTGAGGAGGATGATGCTTACAGGTAAATTAAACTGTGTCCTCTTTTCGTTTTAATTCTAAATATCATCACAAGCTGAGATTAGTGTGTAAGTTAGGAAAATGGACAACAGCAAAATATCACTCCAGAACTCCATATATGCCAACCATTGGGAGACCACCGCGTAGGTTAGTTATGGAATATTACATCAATGGTGATTAATTTACACAGCTTTAGTAACGGATTTGTTACCTTCCGATGACTGAATGCAACCTTGGTCACCAATAGTTGTCACTTGAAATGTATTTTTGTGTCGTGACGGACAAAATGTCATATTTTATGTCGTGCGTGTTGCAGTTAAGGGACTAAGGATTATTTTTGATGGTATGTTTTTCTGTTGTTAGCGATACTAAGTAATGAAGTCGGTTGGTATGATGAGGAGGAACACAACTCGGGTCTCGTGGCAGCTCGCCTAGCCACAGATGGTGCTGATGTGAAATCTGCCATTTCTGAGAGGATCTCACTTATACTGCAGAATATGACATCCCTTCTCGCTTCAGTCATAGTTGCTTTCATAGTGGATTGGAGGTTTTCCCTTCTCGCATTTGCCACCTTCCCTCTTCTTGCCTTGGCCTTCTGTGCTCAGGTATTCACAGAGAATGCTTCCCAATTTTACGCCTTTTATTATTCTCCTGTGGGTTGTCCCAAAAGTCCAAGGACGGCATCTTTTTGTATTTTCAATTTGTTTCTTTGTTCTTCACATTTTCTTATTTCACAATAGCTTATTTGGATCTCGGGAACCTATCTTCACTGCATATTTAGATCTTTAGCATACATAAAGGATACATAGATGTCTGTAAATCCCAAAGCACAAGTTGTGCTAGCACTCTTGAAGGCAGAGGATATGCCTTAGTAGTTTTTGATTCTGAGTACGGTGCTCCCATTATATCCACCAAGTATGCGCATATTCACAGAATATGTATCCACCAAAGTCGCTCAATCGACTTCAAAATTGCTCAAGCAAGTTCAAACTCACTGGACAAGCTTGATCGATATGCTAATGAACTTTCGAGTGCTACGAGATCTGGAGATGTAGCTTGATATCTGGCCGACATCTGTTTGATGTCAAATAACTAAAGCATATTGTCGTTATTACAAATTGATGGAAAAAATGAAAAAGATTAAAATGGTAATTTTAGAAAGGGTTCGGATCCTTTCCACTTCTCATTTTGTACTGAATTGGAAAGTCCATATCTCGGCTGCTCGTCTTGGCAATTAATTGGTAAAAAATTGCTGTTAGTCAGTAACATACTATCATTTTTTTTTTTTTTTTTTCTTTGATAATAGTTGAGTACAGTAATGCCAGACTTCTTTCTTCTTCTTCTTTTTTTTTCTTCCTGTTTCTGGCTCAATCAAACAGTGCCTTGACAGTTAATTCAGTTTTTTCTTTTTTATTTGTTCACAATACACAGCAACTCTCTCTCAAAGGCTTTGCCGGAGACACAGCCAAGGCACATGCAAAGACAAGCATGCTAGCAGGGGAAGCAGTGAGCAATATCCGAACAGTTGCTGCATTCAATGCCCAAGACCATGTTTTCTCCCTCTTCTGCCACGAGCTCCGCGTCCCCCAGCTCCAAAGCCTCAGCCGGAGCCAAACGTCTGGCGTCCTCTTCGGCCTCTCTCAGCTCACTCTCTATTGCTCTCAGGCCCTATTCTTTTGGTATGGATCCCACCTTGTCCGAAAAGGCATCTCAACTTTCTCACAAGTCGTCAAGATTGTTGTCATCATACAATTGGCAGCCAATTCGGTTGCTGAAACCCTTCGTCTCACGCCTGCCATAATCAGTGGCAGTCAAACCATCAGATCCATATTTTCCATCATAGACCGTGTGACCAAGATTGACGTGGATGATCCGCACGCCGACACCGTTGACTCGGTCCGTGGTGAAATCGAGTTTCGCCACGTGGACTTTTCATACCCTTCGCGACCGGAGGTTCTTGTTTTTGAGGACTTCAATCTCAGGATCCAAGCGGGCCAGAGCCAAGCCCTCGTCGGAGAAAGTGGGTCCGGAAAGAGTTCCGTAATAGCATTAATAGAACGATTCTACGACCCTTTGGCAGGTGCAGTTATGATCGACGGAAAAGACATCAAACGGTTGAACTTAAAGTCACTCAGGCTTCAAATAGGATTGGTTTCGCAAGAACCAGCCCTCTTCTCGGCAAGCATTTTCGACAACATTGCCTATGGGAAAGACGGAGCAACTGAAGCAGAGGTCATTGAAGCTGCTCGTGTGGCAAATCTGCATGAATTCATTAGCGCATTACCAGAAGCGTACAAAACTCCGGTTGGTGAAAGAGGGCTTCAGGTCTCTGGAGGGCAAAAACAGAGAATTGCCATTGCGCGCGCTGTTCTAAAGGACCCCCAAATACTTTTACTGGGCGAGGCCAGTAGTGCGCTCGATGTAGAATCCGAGAGTGTGTTGCAAGAGGCACTTGAGAGGCTCATGAAGGGTCGAACCACCGTGCTGGTGGCTCACCGATTGTCGACGATTAGGGGAGTGGATAGCATTGCAGTGATCCATGACGGTCAGATTGTGGAACAAGGTAGCCATTCGGAGCTAGTCAGCCGACCGGAGGGGGCTTATTCTAGACTCCTGCAGCTCCACCACATTAGCAAAAATAGCTAGAAAAAACAAAAATGTTTTTTGAAGTTGTAATTGTTTTTGGAGTCCCATTTACCCTTCTTTTTTTTTTTTTGTGAGAAGTTTTATAGTACTTGATTTGAAGTAAATTTTTTTATACTTCAAAAGTGAATAGAAAACCAACTTTCCTGCTCTTATGAGGACCAAACGGGCTCTATTAAATACTCCCTCAGTCCCATAAAGTTGAGGCCTTACGAAACTACGTGCAATTTTCAAACTAAAAATTAATGTACTTACGGAAATAATTTTTTAGCCAAAATGGATCTTGTTTGATAGATCTCATTGAAAACTTTTAGACAGTGCAAAAAAATTTCAAAAATTATTTTGATAAATGCATTGTTTTTTAATTAAAATTGCATGTAGTTTTTTTCAGGTCCCAACTTTATGGGACGGAGTCACCATGACCTACCTTTGACGAGGACCAACGGAATGCATTAACAAAAATATCGCCTGTGCAAGCAATTGATTGATTGTCGTTTGTGCCTTCGCAAAAAAAATAAAAATTTGATTGGTGCGAAAGGTGTGTGAAAAAACAGGACCATACTAAACCCAAATTTCTAAGTTCTCCTATTCCCATAAGTTATGGGCATTAAAAACTTTAAGAAATTGTTTTAGTTAATATCCTAAATATCATAATTTAAACTGTAAAAGACAAGGGATAAAATTACTAAGTCTCATTTTTCTATTAGTCAGTAAATAATATTTTTGAGCAATATGCTCGAGCTCCTACGGTCCCTAATTTAGTGGTGAAATATATTAGAAAGTTGTGGTTTGCGAGGTTTTGGTATCGAAACTTAGGAAGCTAGATCGATCTCCCTCTCTGATGCACTCTCCTGATTGGCAAATTTCGGCATCGATTCTTTAGGGCAAATTTTACAGTTGGATTTCAAGACCGGCCCGTCAATTCCCCTTGAATGATTTGTATGGTGATTGTAGTATCTGGTTGAGGCAGAAGAAAAAAATGGATATTTGGTGGGATAGAAGGGGTTAAAGTATGAAAAGGAGCTTAAAAATTGATTGGCTCCCAATTTTGATTTTGAACGTATCAACACAAGAATTTTTTTTTGCACGGCAAAAAAGAAATTTATTAATCCAATATCGAAGATACAAGATTAAACGGGGCAAGAGAAAAACCAAAAAGGCTCTCGAGACCCAAAAGATTGGAAGGCTGACAAGAAGACAACCAAACAATCAAAAAAATAAACCTAAAACCCAACTCCTAAACTCCAAAAAGCCAACAAGATCGGCAAGCAAAAAACCAAAGAACACCAAAACAAACCCCAAAAAAGAAACACACCGCTCAGAAGCAAACCCGATAGCAAAACCACACAAGCCAAACAAGAAACAAAGACCACAAAACACCTAAAACAAACCAAGCCAAGCAAACAAACCAGACAAGAGAAAATTAGAGATTAATTTCAGCCCTTGCCTTATTAAGGGCTTCCATCTCAGCAATCTTGCTTATGACCTCGTTTTCATCACCATCATAGCTAATTCCAAAAAGCTTGTCAACTTCCCATATGGCTTGAGCTTCATCTAATAGATTTCTGTTCCTGTTGTTAATTTACTTCGATGAAATAGATGCAGATATAGTAGCAGATGTCACCGCTGACCTTAGCACCACGCGCTTCTTATTATTCCTCTTTCCTTTGATTTCATCTGCGTTAACTCTAGTGTATCCCAGAATTTCGTTTAAGCTCTTCTTGTTTCTTTTCCCTTTTCTCCCTTTGATTGTTGCTTGAATAGGGATTTGGTTTGATCAGAAAGGGATGCCGACTCATCAGACTTCCTTTTAGCCCCAACATCATCTATTTCTGCCACCTCTTCAACAACTTCCATGGAGTTTTCCAGCTGCCTCGCAACTGCATTATCCTCGAATGACTCAATTTCCTCTCTCGAATCGCCCAACAGTGAGTCACAGTTGGAAAAAGAATCGTCGATTCTGCTCTTAATCGAATTCGGCACCATGAAAGGGTCATCATCAACATCAATCTTAGATTCATCACCCCTTGAGTTATCAACACAAGAATTAGTGAAAGGAAAATTTTGCGTGATGAAATAGCCTACTAACATAAGTACCTTGCCGGAAACATTCACCAATATTGATTGATATGATCGTCATGTTTGAATATATTCTGAAAATATTCTTGCGAGAAATTACGCACATGTGTCACACACGTACTTTTGCATTTGTTCGTTTTGTCTTTATTTATTTATTTTTTTGTATTTGTTAGTTTTGCGTCAAGTTTTCGTGGTTTATGAATTCGTCTC